>BSSO01008137.1:0-10381 GCA_030267885.1 Mesembryanthemum crystallinum | reverse complement strand
AGATCTTTACTTGGTTGAATTTGATCTCATTTATAGATGCCGTATGGCGTTTATTTAATATATTTTATCTTTCCCCTCAAAAAAAAAAAAAATCCTTATTTTTATACAAATCAGTAAAAATCCATTTATTCTACTTTTCCCTTCTCATTTTCTTTTATGTATTATTGTTGATAAAAAAAAACCCCAACCTGTCGGGTAAAATTGACCAAGAACTCAAATTGACTACCTTAAACGAGTTTGAATATGAACAAGGTAATAGTGCTCGACTAAATACTCAATTATAGCTACCAAAACCATTTCAACAAAATCTATCATTCGAATCTTAAGAATGTAAAAACCGTTATTGAGAGAACTTTACCCAATATATCACATCTCTATTACCTCCAAATTAGTTGATCTCAATATGAATTAAAAAAAAAAAAAAAAAAAGAAAGCCATTTGCAACGCATTTAAACCCATATCTTACACAAGAATTGGCACTAGCCCACCATCTCAAGCAGAAAACAAATTGTCAGAAGTAAAATTGAAATTTGCAACTATGGAGTACTCCATATACCAGCAAAGTCCAACACAAAGATGGGAAGACAAGGGCATAGCATGTCAAGTCAACTTTGGAGAATACTACTCCTTCTGTCCAAAATTGACTTTTCTAAACGGAAATTTTATAGTCAAAGTTTATAAATTTTGACCATTAACCATTCAAAAGATATGATAAATAAAAATGTACAAATATATTTGTTGGATTCCTCTTGAAATAAAAAAAAATGTACAAATATATTAACCAGGACAATTGCGGACACAGTGAGTACTGTACAAAGCAAAGACTAGTCCATATAATATTAGTACTTGATATTCATATGGGTATGATTCAAAGCAATCCAAGGGGCTAAATTAGCCTGTTAATAATTTTTTTTTTTTAAAAAAAAGAACATTATAATTAAACATACACCAATGAATAATGATGATGAGTATCTTCTCCCAATCATAAAGTTGAGAGTTGAATTCCTATCGATTTTTACGTCTCTTCTAAAAAAATAAATAAAAATGGTAACGAACCACAGAAGCAGAGCTCATCATCAGCCACCGAACATTGACCAACATAATACTAGTGTGATAAATAAGCAACAAAATGACCAAATCATATGGAGTACTAGTTTCTTTACAATGAAGTGAAGGGGTCGATGTAATATTAACAATGTTGTGTATATCCTTTTTATTTCTGGACATGTTACCCACTAACATGCTATGCTTTTCAACAATTTTCATCATTCTGAACTAATCACCAGATTTTTCCCAACTAATCATTACAAAAAAGAAGAAAAAAAAAAGGTAAAAATACCATCTGAGACTAATACCATCTGAGACTGCATTTTTTTTTCTCCGAAATAGCACAAAATTTACCATGTCATTGCAAGTTCCTCGTCCTCCTGGTGGCAGCAAAAAGTTGACGGATGAAAGAGAATTTACCCCTTGCACGAGAAGAGAACTCAGTAATGGCACCGTTACTTGTTGAAGCCATCTGATTAGTATCAGATTCAGGCAAAGATTGCTCTGCTGGTAGTGGTGGTGGTGTGAGAGTAAAGAGATATGCATTTAGCATACGGATAATCTGGCTGAAGCTGGGTCGCATGTTAGGGTCCTCGACCCAACATGATTGCATGATGAACGCAAGATCAGGGGCTATATCATCGGGGATAATTGGCCTCTCTTGCTGCAGTTCATATAACACCAACAAAATTGATGAGAACATTAAACTTGTTAGATTGTATGGTTATTTATGTAAGTGTGAATTATATCGAGTAAAAGAACTTGTATCCGCTTGAACTGAAATACTCTAGTTAGGGCATCCGCTTCACTAGAGAGGGGAACTATGGGTAAATGTAAGATTTGGATATGTATTAGCACAAGATTTCCAACCCCCTTTCAACCCAAAACACACACACAAACCCTCTAAAATTGATGCTTTTGACATTGGAAGGCTTAAATTTTAGAAGCTGAAGCGTCAACAGAAAAAGAAGCACTAAACATGCATGACAATTTAACGTCTAGCTGACATAGCCTAAAAGCTTAAGCGAAGTAACCTTCCAATACGGTATTCAACAACAAAAGCCTTTAAATATAAGAGATAAATAAAACAATACATCATCCACATAAATATCATTTCTGACAGCAAATCACTGCACATTCTAAAACACAAACCAAGCACCAAGGTTCACAAGGTTTTGTGCTTATTATCAGTTACACTGTAAGATTTGCTAAAGATACATTAGAATATTGTAGACTGATAAACAAAGAAGGTAGAATGTACTGTGACATAGATGAGCAGAGATAAGGAAACAGAGATAGATGACAAAGATCCAAGGAAAGAAAGGCATCTAAAAATGAAGAAGGTGCAAGGTTTGGAGAATAGTAATAAGAAAAAAGCCAAGTAGCAAAAAGAAAGAAATTTGACCAGCACCAAAGGGCCAGTAAAAAGATTCAACTCACGCACCTTAAAGGCTGCAGCATATGCAGCTTGCAAATTGGACATGCCTTCAAAAGGCATACGATTAGTCAATAATTCCCACAAGACAATTCCAAAACTGTACACATCTACCTTGTTGTTGTAATGCTTTTTTTCTCCTTGGCGCAAAGTGACTGTGCTGTACAACTGCAAAACAAAACCAGGACGCATGATCATGTATTTGGTATGAGTCAAGAACAGTATTCCAGACATCGGAAGAATTAAGAGATTATCAATGCCAAAAAGTTTTTAAATTTGCAAATATGTAGATTCCTTAACAGAAACTGCATCTACTTCATGGGTCTAGCATTTTGACAGCACAGTTCACAGCTAACAAAGTTGCTGAACAGAGAGCAATAGAGAAATGTCTGTGAGCTAAAAAGGACAGGATGCGGGCGTTATTTGAGTCCTTGTAACTGCAACATCACTCTTAGAGATATCAAGACACCTAAGCAGTTAAAAGGTGCATATGTAAAGGTAAGTCCTGCACCAACTCATGTAGATAGCTTGATGACCCCTCTGTCTTACTTTACCAGCCATGATTATAAAGAAGCAAAGAATAAAACCTATAGTCTCCTATTCAAGTGACTAGGCCTCCAATATTGTTAAATAAGTTCAGCGAGTCTATGTGAAATTTGCTATGCTGGCAATTGTCCCATTCAGTCCATATGAAGAATGAACACAAGAATATAGATGTGCTAAAATGTGAATGATTGTGGAAACATTGTAGCCATCTCCCACAAAGAAATTCACCCAGATGTCCATCAAGTTTCCAGTTAAAGGAACAAATTGGACCAACCTCAGGAGCCATCCAACGATATGTCCCAGTTTCTGCAGTCATCATCTCAGTCAGAGTTTCTTCTCTTGCAAGACCAAAATCTGCTAGCTTCACAGACTTATGATTAGCTGTAAGCAGCAGATTATCTGCAAACAGAATACAGTAGATATATAGTGTAAGGAAACAAGTAATGAGCAAAGATACCAAGAAGGAAAAAGAAAATGCCAGTTACTAATGAAATCATTTTAAAAAATCAACAATACATGCAGAATTCTGTCCAAAGAAAGAGATTACATCCAGAATATTCCAGTTTCAAAAAATATAAAAATAAACAGCAACAGTAAAAGATAAAGAACAGAAAGCAATTCCTCCAGATGCACTAATCAACATACTGTTAACACAAGATTAGTAAAATGCCACAGAAAGGATCACCGCCATAGATGCACTTCTACAATTGTGCAAAACAGTTATACTAAATGATAAAGTGTAAGTGATTGCTTCAGAATATGGAGGACAAGGGAGGAATATGGGGGAATACAGAACAATGAATATCCATTTCACTTTAAATGTATGAGTAGGCAAAATAAAGTTTTATACAACTTAAGCTAGCCCCATGATACCAGGCTTGAGATCTCTGTGTATAATTCCATTTGCATGTAGACAATCCAAGGCTCGAGCAATGTCAAGAGCATAACTCAACACCACGCGTAGTTCAAGCTGCTTTGGACGAATACTGAGCAAGTACTTGCGCAATGAAAGTCCTGGTAACAACTCTGTAACTATAACCATCAACGGGTCTTTGCATGCTCCAATGAACTGCAAACAAAGCAAGGTGTTTTCTGCTAAATAAGTACAGCAGGATTACAATAAAAACACAGGCTTCTTTTGAAGAACATACAGGGAATAAAAGGAAACAGATAATAACTCCATGAAAAAGAACCAAAATAAGGGATAAACAAGCCAAATGTTTCAATGAAAACACCTGCCTTGACGAGGTTCTCGTGTTTAACTCTAGACATCATGTTGACTTCCCGTATAAAACGACTTTCAAGCACAGCCTTTTCATCAGTAGTACTCCCACGATTAAGAACTTTGATAGCGACAATTCTATCACCATATCTGCACCCAGGTAGAGGAAACATAAATTGAAATTTTGCTACTGTGATGACAGATTAATCAAAATTGACCAACAAAACAAATATATGTTCACAATGATGCTAAAGGCAGTCTCAACACAACCAGAACTGTATAACAATACATTCTTTTGAAAACTTTCTGCTAAGTAATTCTAAACCTACCAATAAGATGTCATTAACAGCAAGCTCAATTTAGACCTCTGTCAGTGGATTTTAGTGTCCTGGCCACTTACCCAGCAAACATGAACCTTACAATTTTCTTTCACTTTGGATAAGCTATTACTGCATAAGATTCAAACAAAAATGTGCTTGCCTAAACATTTGAAGATTGAAGCTTTTGGACACAACCAAAAAACCCACCTTCAAAAAAAAATTAAAAAATTAAAAACAAAAATGGGAGGAACAAGAAGAAGAGGAGAGAAGTTAGGAAGACGCCATACTTGTCCTTCACTCTCAATACAAAGTCAATTTAAAAAAACAAAAATCAAATTTATGGTGATTGCCCAAATTTGCTATCAATCCCCCCACATCAATACAACACTTATGTGGACAGTTGATGCATCCTAAACCTGACAAATTTAGCCCAGAAAAGCACAAACACATACCAATTCCAAAATTAGTAAACATCTCCTATTTAAAATATAAAAAAATTACCAGTAAAAATCCATGAATCAGCACATTAATTTCATTCTCCAATAAATGAATGATATAGAACAAAATTGATCAAACTTCATCACATATATAAAACAGAAAATCAAAAAAATCATCAAAAAAAAAAAAAAAATGGGGCACTGACCTCCCTTCAAAAACCCTGCCATGAGCTCCTTCCCCAATCTTAGACCCTATAAACAACAACTTGGGGTCAACGAGCAAGCTCTCATCAATCGATAACACTGCCGGGCCCGGCCCAGTTACTGACCCGTTTTGCGAACCTGGGTTCGGGTTCGGGCTCGGGCCAACACCTGCAAAATTGTGTTCATCAAAGTACTCCCCGTTCTTCTTCCTCTCCCCACAACTCATACCTTAATTTTCTCTCTCCTCTTCCTCAGATTATCCCTGTATTCCTCATTTCACCCAATTCCACCCCTTTTGCCCCCCAAAAAAATCAATCTTTCTCTCTCTCTCTCTCTCTCTCTCTCTCTCTCGTTGAGTAGTCTAAGTCATTTGTCTGCAGAAAAATCCAATCAAAATCCGTACTATTTTGAAAGGAATTTAATCGGACAAAAAGAGAATTTTGTCAATAACGATAACAACCCATTTTCATCTCATCTTATCTCAATCAATCAACCATTTCACTTTCCTCCTCTTTCTTCTACTTCTTCTTCAACGATGAAACGTGAGATGATTAATTGAGAGCTTCAACTTGAGCTCGAAGCTTCGGAATATCCGTAAATGGAAGCAAAATTGGGGGGAAAAAGCTACACCAAAAGGAGCACAGAAACTTACACTTGAAGCAAAAAAAAAAAATTAAAATTAAAATTAAAATTATTGTGAAAAGAAAGCAACGCTTGAATCTCAATAAAAAAAGAGAAGTATTTTTTTGCTCAAACAGCAATTAATCTTTTTGTAGTAAAATCAAATTGGGGGAAAACAAAGAGATTAAAACCAAAACCCTAAATCGATGAAATGTAGAATTTTCTCTCTCTAGAGATGGTAGTTGAGGAGAGAGAGAAAGAGAGAGATGTTCCGGTGAAGATATTCGGAGTATCTGTTTATTCCGGTCAGGGTTTTTGTTTTCTGAAAAAAGTGGGAATTGAAAATATTTAAACTGGAAAAGAAAAGGGAAATTAATTTAATTTAAGATTTATATAGAGAGTTTTGTGAAAATACATTGCACGAATGGGAAGTGAACACGTGGATAGCATATGGAGCAACTTTTTCTTTTTCTTTTTTTTTTCTTTTTTTTTTTTTTTTGAGTACACGGGCAAAGAAATCGGCGATTTGGACGTTGTTTGGTCCAGAATCGGAGTATTATTTTAATGGCGATGAGATAGAGTTCAAAGTAGCCTCCCGTGCGGCTTTGGCTTGGCTATTTTATTTCATTTTCGCTTCTCTGGCTGTTTACGGCGTGATCCGAATTGAACTGAATGAAAGTTGTGTATGTATATATGTGAGAGAAAAGTAAATTACATAATTGAATTGAACGTAGAATGGAACGATAAAATAAATATGCCCCTATTTTCCAATTATTTTTCATCTAATTTAATGGTTCCAAAACATATAATGTAACTTGGTGGTCTGAAATAGAGGAATAGTTCTTGAGAATTAACATATGTTAAGATTTTGGGTAAGAAACTAAGTATTTGATGTAATGCGCTCATACGAAAATTTATATCGTGGAGACTCAACTAGGTAAAAACCACGATCGTTCCACTAAAATTAACTAGTCTTTTCGAAACGTTAAGCAAATCATACATTTGACGGGGCGTTTGGTAAGTGGGAATGGGAGTATGGTGGGAATTTCATGGTTGGGAATTCAATGGGAGTTCATATTGAAATTCTCAATCCCTTGTTTGTTATCTCAATGAGATTAGTAGGGATTTTTAATAGTTAGTTTACTAAAATACCCTTCATTAATGATGTGGACCGGTGGAGATTGATTAATAAAAATTACAAGATAGTAAATTAAAACTGATAAGTGAATTCCCACCTCAATTACCAGGCCCTTGGTAATAAATTGGTGGGAATTGGAGCTTTATATTCCCAATCCCAATCTCTCTTCTATTCCCTATCCCACTGACCAGACTTGGGAGTTAGTCTTTTGGGAGTTAAAATCTCATTCCCACCTCTCTATTCCCACATACCAAACGCCTCGTAAATGGTGAAGAATGCTCTAGAAATTCCTAAGCCTAAAAGTTTTGTTTATAGACCCAAGGCATCCCATAACACCACAACTAAGAGATATCTATACTTTATGCATTCAGTTTAATTATGCTACATACTTTTTTTTCTCACGTATTACTATTCATCCACTCAACTTTAATTAAGTACAATTAGTTAACTTAAATTAAATCCAATTCCATTTGATTGATTTCAGTTGAAATAAACACTCTAAATCATACAGGAGATAATATTTATATAATATCTATATCTATAATAAGTATATTAACGCAAACTCCAAACCTAAACTTACAATCTTATGTGGCAAAGTTTTAAGGGTTGTAACCACTAACCTAATTTTAAACCTTATAAACTGAAATCAATCAAATTGAACTGTATTTAATTTAGGAAAATTTTCAAAAAAGGGTATCTAACGTTAGGGGTAATAATTAAAAGGGTGTCTGACGTTTAACTATTCCCATTTAAGGTACTCAACCTTTTGATTTAATTCTCATTCGCGGTCCGATTGGTTGACGTACTGAAAACTCTGTGAGAAATGTGAGTCATAGTTTTATTCATAGTGTTGGCATTCATATCACGATTTGCTTGGAAATCCGCCTTAAGGACTTCTACAGTTCATGTTGCCGAAACACTTGTACTACTGCGTTCCTCTCTAATAGTCTTGATATGATAGTTATGCCATCAACAATTAATGAAACATAGACCTTCCATGGATATTTTTCAGCCTTTATTTCTTCTTTTTGTGGATAATTTTCAATGTCCTTCACCCTCTTACAAGTAGCTCAATATTTCTCTTCAAACTCCTCCCCTTTTGTAATACAAACCATCTATTAGATTGCATATTCTCTCATAACTTTTAGGAGTTCTAAAAGAATTTTTCACAGTGTCAGCTAGTCTTGCCTTAAATGGGAATTAATTCAAAAATTTGAGTACCCTAAATAGGAATAGGTAAATATCAGGCACCTTTTATATTATTACCCCAAAACTCAGGTACTCTTTTTGAATTTTTTTCTTAAATTTAACTTAAAACTTATCATATTTATACTCTCAAATAGAGGTAGACAATGTCACAAATGGTGTAACACAAAAATTGTTTTAGATAAATAACAACTTTTTATTGCATAAGATGTCGATATTAGGATATGACCAACCAAATTTGAATGGGGTATTACATGGGACCCCCTCTATAAAAGAGGGCCTTTGTAATATGCTCATAATGGTGGATTCCCTTCTGTGACTTGTCTTCCCCTACAATCTAAGGCCTAGCAAGTTCCAAATGCTTCGCTAGTTTTCCATTTTTGAAAATGGCTCTCATATAATTGAACTTTTTATAAATAACGTATATTGTTAATTGTTGTGTTGTATTTTGCATGGATGTCTTAAGCCTAGTCTTATTCATTATGTCTCTATTCATTTCAAGTCAATAATGTTAAATTAAACTGAATAACAACTAAATGAATTATAATATGTGAGAATGAAAGTTAATCTATTAATATATATTAAAACACAACAACCCTTTGTCACGTGTCACTCATAAATTAGCCCGCCAACTCAACTGTCAAGTAGGATATTAATAAATTCATATAAATTAATTTAATTAAATTTATCTAATTAATTTGTCTAACTTATTAATGACAATTAAGATAAATATACTACTACATATGTTACAATAATAATTACTCTCACTTTTAATATAATACTTATTTTTTTTTGTTTTGAAATTTTGTACTCCATCATTTTCCTATCTTTCTCTTTATGTTATATGTAATTATCCTCTTTTCAAATTTTCAACTGTGAAATATATGCTTAAAATACTTGAGTATACTATAACTTTGAAAAACATGTTTATAATTGGTGAAAAATACTTTCTAATAGTGCAATTAAATAATTTGTATTATACAATACTAAATAATTAGTATATAGTCCAATAAAAATGAAAATCATTCACAATGGAAAAATAAAATAAAAATAAACACCTTAAAATAATGACACTTATGTAACTGGAGAAAACTAGTTGGTGAATTAAGAATTCAGAAATGAACTAAATGCAGTATATGAACGATGAAATGCATAGTTTCGTCGTTATCAATTTGCATTAAGTTGAGTTGTGAAACTTACTTTTTCATTTATATTACTACTATATATTCAGTACACGTCAATCAATGTCACTTATAGTTGAAATGATTGAAACTAAAGGCGTGTTCATTTCAACTCCAATTTTATTCATTTTAATTGAACAATGTTGAATTGCACTGAATTAAACTAAACTAATTGAATAAAAATCATAATTATATGTGAGAGACTATTATGTTGCAAAAGTGAAGCAAACTAAAATGAACTAAATTGATTGAAGGATAATGACGATGAAATGATTAGAGTAAGTGTGTGTTCAGTTTGCTTGAAAGTATATGAACTGAACTAAATTGAATTAAATGGCTTGAACTGAACTGAACGAACAGTAATTTGTGAGAAAAAACGTGTATGGCATAAATAGAACGGCCTGGACTGAACTGGATTGAATAACCTGAACTGAATAGAATAATATGAAATAAAATTCGGTAAGGTAAGATGAACACACCCTCAGACTCGGAGTGGTTTTCAACTTTGATGGTTATCCTTGGCCTTGTTTGTTAGTGGCCAGGCAGAAAGCTAGCGGCTCGGCGTAAGCAGCGGCTCAAGAGGTTTTGGTTGCATTAGCTATCAGTATCACGTTATCAAGTTTGATTATGAAAAAGTACGGCATCTCCTATGAATCAAAGCCACGTGTGGATCTCTCATAGGAGCTATCATCTTTTCTCAATGCTACTTATTAATGGGACATGCTATCATCTTTTCTTAATGTTACTCTATTTTTATATCATTCTTTACGAGCAGTACATCTACCGTCTCCTATCAAGCGTACGTTTATACTCCCTCCGTCCATTTCAAATGTTTACAAACCTCCAAAAATTTTGTCCACTTTAAATGTTTACAAACCAAAATTTACCCTCATCCATCTCCATAATACCCCTCCACTATCAATTAAAAATTCACCAATCAATCAACTTTTTTAAAAAATTGATTTTTTTAATACTTCTTCTTTCTCTCTCTATCCACTATCAACCTCTCTTTTAATTATTTTAT
>BSSO01008136.1:0-10382 GCA_030267885.1 Mesembryanthemum crystallinum | reverse complement strand
GGTAAAATGGTCAATCCACATGCTTTATTGGTCGGAATAGGGCATGAGGTAGTGATCGACAAAAAAAAGTGGTTATAAGGTAGTTATTTTCAAAAAAAAATTTATAAGGTAGTTATTCGCAAAAAGTGAAACTTAAAAGGTAGTTATCGGCAAATTTTTCTTTTTTTTATTTTTTGGTTGCATAGTGTGACTACCATTCTAAAATAATGATTACCACAACCTAAGAGGTACTTGGCCCACTGGTAAACAAACTGTAACTTATATATTATACACCAGGTTAGGAATTCAGCCTCATGGAGACCATCTATACGAATTTATTTGTGGAATATCAGAAACCGTGCGTTAGGAGCTGTCCTTTAGCCACGCTTAAGGAGAATGAAGTTCTCCTTGCCAACGCCAAAAAATAGTGACTACCACAAAAAGTTGAATAGAAAATTTTAAGATTGGATTGATGGAGTCGGCGAGTGGCTCAAAAAGAAGTAAATGCATTACCTATTAGGAGAAATATAATTGATTGGTTTCCAAACATTAGTTTAAACTTTTGGTTGAATTGATTTCTTTACATGGTAGTAGAGCAGTAAAAACCAAGAGACCTCGTGTTCGAATCGTGAAAGCCTCTACTCTAATAATTGAGCAATTAAGCACAATATATGGGTGGGCCTAGCTTAAGCTTGGCTAGGTCAATAAAAGTGGCGCATCGCTTCCTTGATAAATGAGGAAAGTTGACAATTTAATGTTAGATCTACAATAACAAGAGCATACTCTAATGCAACTTGTTAAAGAAATTAAAATAAGTTATCTCATTACGTGTCGTACAAATCAATAAATCATGTACGTTTTTATCCACACACAAAGCATTTTATAAGTATGGACGTACATTACATAAGTAGTATATAAATCGAATTTGATGAACTCCATCTTTGAGCAATCAAAAACCTAGTCTTTTGCTGCAATTTTCCTGAATCTCATCAAGAATTTTCAAAAAATGGCGAGGATTTCGACCAAGTTCATCATCATGACTATTATGTTGGTTGTTGTTATGGCTACTATGTCGGGTACGTAAGATTGTTACTCTTACTCTCTTTGATCTTACGTTTTGTTAGTTCTCTCTCTTTTCCAATTTATTTGTCTTCATTTGATGAGAGTTGAGTTATTCAAGAACCGATTAAACTTTGGGAAATTGTGAAATTAGTAATAAGACACACACGAATGTGAATGTTCTTGGTAGCTCAAAAAAATCATGCGAAATGGTATACTCTATATGTGTCATATAGTACGACCCTTTTGAAAGCATCGGTGTATCGAAAGAGAAAAAATTGATATGCGTGCATATATTTGAAAGGAGTAATATATTAACTTGGTTAATGTGTCAATGTCTTAGTCTTAACTACTATTTGTCCGGAAGGAATGATAAAATGTATTATTGAGTTTCAAAAGACGTCCAGATATATCAAGTTTTAGTCAAAACTTATCCTTCATGGTTAAAGATGAGTACTACTTATGGTCAAAAGTATCACTTATTGCTCCCAAAACATCATTTTATATAAAACCGAATGACCTCCAGCACCTCCCTACATAAGTTTTCATCCAAATTATAAAGATTTTATTTATATTTTCCATCCGTTTTAATATAATGTTCATGGTTTAACTTTTCGAGTCAAAGTTTGTATTTGAAAAAAAAATATATAATGATGTATAAAGTAAAAATATAATTTTTGGATTCATCTTAAATAGTTGTTTCAATTTATTACTCTATCTTTTTATAAGTTTTGGGATTTATATAATTGCAATTATTTGTGGTCAAAGTGTTGTCTTGGAGACCGCGCAATTCAAACTACTCCCTCTGTTTTTTTATAAGTGTCGTTTTCGCTTTTCGAGGTCGAACTTTGACCTTGAATATCTTTCAAAATATATAACCAAAAATTATAAAAGTTTTATATTATGAAAGTACATCTCGTTATGAATCCAACAAATATTTTTTCATGTTGTGAATCAAAATAATATTTTAACAAATCAATGGTCAAACTTGGACACAAAAATCTAAAACGACATTTAAAAAAAAAACGGAGGAAGTATGAACATTATATTGAAATAGAATTATATTGAAACAGAGAGAGTATTACATACTGTATTGACTTGTAACATATTTTGATGTTATTTCAGTTCCAACCTTGGCGAGCGAATGCAAGAAGTTTAACGAATTTTGCGGCGGTATCGTGGGATTTGCTTGTTGTAAAGGATTAAGGTGCCAACTTGAAGGTGATTTTGCTGATGCAGGGGGGATTTGTGTACGAAGTTATTAATTAAATTTAAAAGGACAAACACATACACCAGTGAATTATAGATGATCATCATCTTCTTCTTTCTACTTCTGTTGCTGCTGAGTAATAATGTTTAATTGGCTCAGCTTTGTGTTTACAATCAGTTTGTAATCTGTAACTGGCTTCCTCAATTGTTTACCTGCTTTGATTTGTTGCTTGTTTCTTTACTCTGTTTTGATGATCTATGTGTTCCATGACTATTGAGAGTTGTGGTCAGTTATTTAATAAACAACTTATTAGGTGTAACGAGTGCTTTTGCCCGTGCGATACAAATGGAATTTCATTTTGTAGATATCAACTATTTTTGAATTGAAATGTTAAACTTTGTAGTATTTGTGTTAACCTGTTCGATTAGGACATTGTTAACATTAACAAATGATGACATGCATATTTATATTCTAGTTATTACTAACATTGAAAAAAAAAAAAAAACATTGTTAACATTAACAAATGACATGCATATTATACAAGTTTTGTTTATCTAGATAAGAACAACCCCGACCACATGAGTGGTAACCTAATAGTTAAGGCTTATCTCTACTTGCCCAAAATAAGGAGTTCGAATCCTAAACATAATTTGAAAGTGAATGGGTTAGAGTTGGACCTTCATGAGTTTATTAGGATAGTTCGTTCGACTTACTAAAATTATATTTTGGCTTAGTAGCTTAAGGCTATGTTTGGCAAAATTAGCTGTGGGCTGTAGCTGTAGCTTTTGCTTCAAATCTTGTTTGGTAGTTGAGAGAACAAAGAATAAGCTGCAAGCTTTAATCTGTATCTTTAACTCAAAATCTACCTGTCAAGTGAAAGCTAGTATAGATAGTTCTCCAAAATCAGCTGTAGCTGTAGCTTTGCTAAAATCTTGTTTGGTACCTGACAGAAAAAAGAACAAGTTTCAAGATTCAAATTATAGCTTTTGCTCAAAAATTACCAAAAGCTAGTTTTTGGTGCCGAACATAGCCTAAGCCAAAACCCAAGTGTAGACACCCTTCATCTTCCCCTCACCACAAGAAAATATAAAGTCCCAAAACTTTAACTTGAATTAGGACTTAAAAGTAAAGAAGGTGAGTGGATACTATTAAGGTACAAGCCTCTTTTAGTTGGTTTGATAAGCACACATAAATTACACATTACTAATAGGAGTACAAACTTCAAGTGTCTTTGTGGGCCGGGCTCAATTTAGAGGAACGCAGAAATAACATTGACAGTGCTTGATGAAGTTTCAATCAAACCCATAGCCTTTGCATTTGTAATCTTATCCCAAAACACACTTGTGTTTCTTGATGTGTCCAGCTTCACTTCCATTGCTTTCCAATCAACTGGCCCAGTATGTCCACATTCTACATATATCTGCCATCAAATAAAATCCGAAAATTATTGATTTCCTCGAAAAAAAATGCATACAAAATTTGATTACATTAGTAACGATTCGTGCAACTGAATTGAACTGAATTCAAAATGTTAATGACGACATAAACAAGTACTAGCTAGTTATCCAACGTGGAAAGAAATTGAATTTGCTAAAGCTCTATAGATTTTATAACAACATGACATACATATAATACATAAATTTTAGTACATATTACCATAAATCTGATTCCAAATAATTGTAACACTTTACCAACTAAACAAACACGAGAATTTCTTCCTAATTGATGACAGTAACCAAATCTTGGGATCCCTCATCTCTTGTGATTTTGGAGAGATAAGGGGCCACCAACTAGGCCTTTGGGCCCAGTTCCAAGATGGATTGGGCTCCCCTAGCCCACGATGGGCTGGGCCAGGGGAGCCCTTTCTTACCAACNAAAAAAAAACATAGTTTGATATCAGCAATTATGTATAGGTAGGTACCTTATTGTTGACACTATCCCAGGCCAAAACCCATTTCCGGTGGTTATGAACATAAGCCACTCCAGCCTTAGATGGTCCAGGGACCACAAACATTTTGAGCCGATCCTTCTCAAGTATCACCGGGTACGTCTCCGTCTCCACCACTGCCACAGACGACGATCCACTCCAATCGTGTCGTTCATGGAACGACATTGGAGTGCTGCTCGTGGTACGGTTGTCAAGGGCACCATAGATCGTAGTCGTGATCGTCGACTGGATCTTCTTCTCCCCTTCCTTGTTGATCACCTCATCATGGTCCTTAACCACCTCTTTGCTCTTCACTATCTGCTCCAAATCCACCTTCTTCTTAAGCATTCCTTGGTCTGTTGCCATTATTTCTAGCTAGAAATTAAATCAACCCAAACAGTACACTTAAAAATGAGAGATTCAACTCAAAGTTTCTTAGGTGGTTCTAATTTGTTTATTTGTACTTGGGGTTAATGTTCAAAAAGATGAAGAAATTGTCGAGTGCTTTATCTTTTAATATTCTCTTTCATATGTGATTATCTTCGGTTCCAGTTAACCCTCTTGATTCTATGTCTCACAAAGAGGTTATATGCTGTGTCATCCTTTATTCGATGTGCTTTTTTTTAGGAAAGTTGATATTCATTGGGTCTTGTGTAGGACAAAAAAAAAAAAAAAAAAAAAAGGCATCCTTTATTCTTAGTTATATGACACTAATTTCTCATATCCGTACATACAATAATTCAAATAGTGGAACTTGAGATTGTTAATATATGAACGCCTAATGATATTTATCTTCTCAAAAGACATCTAATTTTGTCTTCTATAGTACTTTTTTTTATAAGTTGTACGTAGTAAAAACATTTTTGTAGTAAAAAATATAAAATCTTTTATTTTATACTCCCTCCGTCCCATAATTATCTTTCAAAAACACCAATGTTTTTGTTCCACAATTAGCTTTCAAAAATCAATATAACCCATAACCTCCCTAAAACACCCCTCCACTAACTTACAAATACAATATAAAAATCAACTTTCTCTCTCCAATCACTTACGCATACAATTATTTTATTTTATTCTCTCACACCAATATTTCTCTCTTTTAATTTAATCTCTCGCATCACATAAACCACCCCTTATTATATTAGATGTATAGCAAAGGCATTTATGTCCACAACAACCCACCTTAAATCTTGTGCCCTCACCCTTTTTGAAAGATAATTAAGGGACAGAGGGAGTAAACATTAGTTTTTTACTACAACTCATGATTATTTTTTTACTAAGAAGATAAAACTAGATGTCTTCTGAGAAGACATATATCACTGAATGAATTGATTAGGAGTACGTGTATGGCTCAAGTCCAAAGTTAGATATATGTTAGAGCTCTTTAGCGTTACATAACTTTCAATGTAGGGCAACTCGATCACTCCCACATGCACTTGACACTTATCTTTTTGAATCAATCATAGCCCACTAATTTATTAATTTATGAGAGCTAACATAAACCAAAATTTTCATACTAGACCAATAACTAAACTTACCATTAGAACAGAAAAGAATCTGATATTATCCATTTACAACAAATTGTTCAACTTTATCATAATTCACAAAGTATTTTTTTCTTTATAAATTTAATTGGCTTAGCTTATCATTTGGGTGGTTGAAGGAATGAACAACAACCCGTCTCAACAAACAATGGAATAAATAACGCATCTTCCATTCTTCCCCCAGCAATTTAACATTAAACAGAAGGTGCTTGACATGTCCATATATAAGTCCATATATACATATGTTAATTATCGCGATAATTAAGCCAACTACCAAAATGAAGATACGAATACGAATATCATGGTGCATGCATGGAACAACGATCGAGTAGTATTACTATTATGTGTCATAACAATGCCAGCAACGTACATTATAAATACGAGCAAACATACTGCTATCTTCCATAACAAAGTCTATTGTATACTCATTTCCCTCTCATATTCGATTTATTCGCAAATGGCGACAATTAATCATATCAAATTCTTGTTCATCACCATTTCCTTCGTTGTTTCTATGCTAACTATATCAGGTTTTGTTCTGATCTCCAACTTCTTAAATCTTGTTTTCATATATATGTTCTTTAGTAGTACGTTACTCAGCTCAGTTCAGATTTAGTAGTCACATCAGTATTTCAAAACTCGCTTTTATTATAGCTAATGGGTGTGGTAAATTGTTCTTGTTCTTAATTCAGTTTTAGGCTCGGCGGAAATGGGTCACTATCATACAAGCCCTTCTCCTCCTCCTCCTCCTCCTCCTCCTCTACAAACATCTGCTCAATCACCGGAGTCGTCGTGTCAAGAATTTGCCCAACTATGTGCTGGATATGGTTCATATGATTGTTGCAAAGGACTAGTATGCAGAGTTCCGCCTATAGGGGTTGGTGCATTTGCTTGTTTACCACCTCTTCCTACCAAATTAGTACATAACAAGGATCATGGGCTTCCACGGCCAGTTGCAGGTGAGAACTACTCAACATAATACTAGAGCCAGTGAGCCACTAGGGATGTTTACAGTAATTATTTTAACTAAAAATGATGTTTTCATTTGACTTTTTGTGATCAAAGTTTATAAACTGTGACTATTATTTTGAGAAAAAGTATGAAAATTTACAATGTAGAAATATTCTTATGTAAAATCTAAATCGTTAAATGTACACATATTCAGTATTCACACATGTGAACTCAAAATGTGAACTCAAAATGTGAATTTTACACAACTGATAGTCAAGTCTCAAGTGTAGTATTATAACCTTTGACACTGGACTTTTATTTAGGAAGGTCAATCCAGTTCTTAAGTAATACTTCCTCTTATATGTTCAGATTTGACCTTTCTGAATGGCAATTTAGACATCAAATTTCATGAACTTTGATATATAATTAACTATTTAAAAAATAATTTATGAATAAAAATGTACAAATTTAGCTATTATTATGATTTTCAAAGGAAATCACTCATATAATTTTAGCAATCATATTGATTAACTATTAATGATGAAAGATTATTTT
This sequence comes from Mesembryanthemum crystallinum, assembly GCA_030267885.1. NCBI lineage: Eukaryota > Viridiplantae > Streptophyta > Magnoliopsida > Caryophyllales > Aizoaceae > Mesembryanthemum > Mesembryanthemum crystallinum. The sequence continues at coordinate 3,157 of BSSO01008136.1, read as the reverse complement.
TGAAACCCGCAAAAAGTCAAAATGGGAAAATTAAATTTGGACAGATGGAGTAAGGAAATAAGATTCAACATTGTCGCATATACTACATAATATTAGTACTCACTACTCTATATATATACGAGTATATGTTTTTTGTTTTAGTAAGTAGTACTTATTACTCTATATATTTACAAACATATATAAATAGGTTTCTCAAGCTTCTGTAATTTCTTATATAGTAATAAATTGATGGTGAATTGTTTATGTTTCTAGTTCCAACCTCAGAAGGAATAAATCAAATTCCGACTGGCAAAACACCCACTAAATACGAGAAGTGTCAACAGATTGGGGATCTTTGCAATCGTTTTGGTGAATATACTTGCTGCCAAGGACTAAATTGTGTTTATCCACCTCAACTTGTTGGGCTTGGAGTTTGTCTACCTAAAGAAGGTGAGGGAAATTGCAATACTCATACATGAATTACCTATTAGAAAATATTATCGATGTGTTTATTTTAACTTATAAATGCAACTGTATATTTAGTTTAGTAAGTCTTTACGTTAATTCAGTTCAACTCCACACGTTTTTCAACTTACTTTTTGTCACAAAATACTGATTCAGTTCAGTTTAGCATGTTTCTAATAGTTAAAAAAAAAAAAAAAAAAAAACACCCTACATTATTGTTATTTACCCTAGTTACTAGAAAGAATAAATGATTTTTTTTTAATATGAGAATATATAAATGGAGTACTACAAGAGGATATTTTTATTTACATTGCATTTTTTTTAACTCAGTATAATGCTTAATAGTTTTATTAATTGGTGGTGATTTTTTTTTTTTCTTTTTTTTGGTGTGGTTCAGTTCCAGTCTTGCCAAAGGTAGATCGTGCAGTCAATGGATTACCCAAGTGTCAAAAAGTGGGTCAAATTTGCGAAAAGTATGGTCCAACCACTTGTTGTGAAGGACTTCGTTGCCATATTATAAAGCCAGCTATTGGCACTGCAGTTTGCACACCTATTTAATGGTGACAATATTCAGAGATGAAGCTAGGAGCTCAGGTTAAAAGGAACAAGAATAATCAAAATACATTCCTATTTGTTTTAGGAGATGTTACATGTTACATTTAGATATAAAAAAGATTATGTATTTGTAAAATAGTTCGTCTCTTATCGAGTGCACTTTTAAATTAGGTGAGTATTGGTTAAGCAAATAATGATACTGTATAAGTAAAAACTAGTACCAAAGTGATACTGGGTAAAAAATAGTGATACTAGTTTTGAGGTTAGCAGTGCCATTTTTTGGGCCACCAGTATCAATTTATAGGTCATCAGTATTAGTTTTGCAGTTCGCCTGATATATCAGACAGATTGATATGATATTTTGTGTTTGTAAAATGTGTATGCTCTCTTTTATAATAATTGCCATTTTTGAAAGGGTAATGTGCTCTACTTAATTTCGTTGATGTCTAGTGAGTAGTGATGGTCGAACCTCGTCACAAAGGAATTTCGACAAAGTTGTGATGGAAATTACAAATGTGCGATGATTAAAAAAAAAAAAAAGGGTTCACATTAAGGATATTCACTGTCGACAACAATGACTATTGCAAGCTATAGGGGTGATTATAATGGATATCTAGTGAATTTTCATTGATTTCACCTTATTCGAAATAAATTAATAAGGATAAACTCTAATCATTGATAAATGAACATGGATTTGATTTATATAATAACTAGTATTATGCCTCCCGTGCAATGCACTGATTACTATTTAGTTACCAACTTCTTGAGTTGTACTCCTTGAGTTGAATTCATGTATTTGATGAATTTGTTTGTTCAATAACTGATGATGTTCAAATCCAGTCCACTGAAGCTGTTCATCTTTGTTTTTGTTAACCAATTACAAATGCAAGACTATGGCTCCATTTCATTTTGTTGTTGTCTTTTTCTTTTTCTTTTTTTTTTTTTTTGGTAAATAAGGAAAGTCTAGAAATCAAAGCAAATTAAATATGTCTTGGGTAGAAACACCCCAGAGAGTCAGAAGTAATAAGTACATCCTCACAAACAGCTAAAGGATCAGAATTGATTAACAAAGCCATAGTTGTACATTCTTCGCAATTCTGTCAGCAACTCGGTTGGTTTCTCTGAAACAATGCTGGATGGTGATATCCTCATTCTTTTGAAGAAGATCCCTGCATTCCAAGAAAGACTCAGCAAAAGGTATTTGGTTAAGTCATCTGAATTAAGCGTGTTAACAGCAAGCATGGAATCAGATCGATTTAATGATAAATCGTCTTCCATTTATTTGTTCATATCAATCAGCTCAAGGCTCCCTTAAATGGCAATCATTTCAGCATAGAATAAGCTGTGTGCTGAGCTCTTCATCTAGAATCACAGCTCCTATTTTCATGAATGTCTCTCACTACATCTCCCAGACTAAATGAAGCATGTGTTTTGTTCAAAAATTGCATCACAGTTCAATTTACACCGATCGGNATTCATCTGCTGCATTTTGTAGTTATATGCATGCTCATGACTACTCATAAATGTGTAATTACTTTTTATTTAGTTTGGCTCAACTCGATTCAATTTGTTCATATTGTGTATAACCAAGGCAGAGGGTGGGCTTGGGATCAAAGAAGCTCTAGCCTTGAACACTTTTTCGATCCCTAGGTGAGGGTGAACCTGCGGTTCAAACCAATATGCTAGAAAATTCAACTTTCTTATTAGAACAGATAAGGATACGAAACCGCCCCATAACAAAGAAAAAAACTTAATATAGGAAAGTTCAAACTAATTACATTAAAACAGTGTCTACTAAAGAGTTCCCATGACTCATCTCTCAACAGAGAACAGATATCTGTCGTTTGCAATGATATCAGTCGTTTGATTTGCTTCTCTGAAAACATGTCGCACCTTAACTTCTGTGGGTGCGCTTATTAATTTCCTGCATTCCGCAATTGTATTAATTATGTTAGAAAATAAAAGTGCTTTGATACCACTTGTTAGAAAATAAAAGTGCTCTGATACCACTTGTTAGGGATAAAATAGAGCGTATTTGCGGAAGCGATCTAGGATCTTGAACAATTGGAAGTATAAGAGAAGTAATAAAATAACGGGCAAAGGTGAGACACAAAATTTTAACGTGGAAACCCGAGAACCGGGAGAAAAACCACGGACG
>BSSO01008135.1:0-10383 GCA_030267885.1 Mesembryanthemum crystallinum | reverse complement strand
AAAAAAAAAAAAAAGAAAAGAAAAAGGAAAAGAAAAGAAAAAAAACTGATTTGTAACCCTCTAACTAGCACCAGTGTAATATCAAAAGAAAACGCAAGTCAAATAGACAACAAAACTTTCAAAGGAGACGAGAAGTACTGTTTATCCTTATAGTAATTGTGACTTAACATGTGATGTTTTTTGTTTTCAGATTGACCCAGCCAAATACAAGAGCATCATTGAATATAATGTTCAATAGGCTCCAACTTACAATGTTCAAACCCGACTGTAGAGTGAAGATAAGTTCAGAAAACCATAGGACATGCTAACAACCATTCTGACTTCAAGATGACTGTAATACAGGCTTTATTCAGCAGAGTACGCAGCATTGAATGAATGGAAATAGCATATAACTTGTATATCCCTCAGAATCAAAGGAAAGAGAAGAATAAAGGAATTAGAAAAGGCAGCAAAAAATATGGGATAAACAGTACCTTATGTGTAACCAAATCCACCAGATTCTTTGGCCACGAAATAAAATTCCCAGACGCTTGAGCTACTGTCGTAACATCATCAGTGGGACGTGGTACCAATGCATCCCAACAATAGGTGTATCAATTGTGACAGTCACCAAATTCTTTGGCAGTTCTACATTGTGTAGCCTACGCCCTAGGTTGTAAACTCTCCCATATGCCACTACACGCCTCGTGGGATCGTCCACTGATAATTGACACTCAGCTCCTAACTACATAAGATATTAACAAATGAGTGAGCAGATGTACTCACATACATAATAATAAAAATGAAAAGCTTTTTAGTGAGGGTCATTTACCTTCGGTAAGTTTTGAAATGGATCAAGTTCTAAAGGCAATGTCTCTTTCCCGCCATTATCACTGGGAGAAGATCGGTCTATATTATGTACCTCATTTTCAGCCCCCAAAGAGATGGGGCTGGGGCTAGGGCTGGAATTAGGGCCAAGTTTGGTGGCGGAACCGATATTAAGATTGGGGACAAGGTTGGTAAGGTTGGGGAAAAGGTTAGTAGGGTTGGGCACAGGGTTGTTGAAGGGGAACATGGATTGGACCGTGCCCTGTTGAAATATAGAAAGAAGGTAAGCTTCTATATCAGCTTTGAGCTCGGCTTTGACCTCTTTTCGGGTTTTTTCTCTCACTTGGTTGATAATTTCATGGACCTCTTGACGAGATACCGAATCATCCTTATGTACCTGGCTTTTCCCAAAGAATTTCCTGATACCCACACCTCCCCCTACGCCCCTAACACGCCCAGGGGTGTTCCTCCTTCCATAACGCAGAAGCCAATATGTCTGTCCTTCCAGATGGAGTAAAAGTTCCTTCGGAGGCTTGCTGTGTCAAAGAATCCTTTGGCATAAAGGGGGGGAAAAACAATTATATGTTAGCAAACAATACACTCACATTATGAGTTAGATAAAAAATGACCTCATGATACCCAAAAAGCTAGAGAAGTGATGATTTCTTACGATTCTTTTTCCAACAATTGCGCTCTATTCGGTCAAATATTTTTCCCCATCTTTAGTCATTCTAGCTCTCTTCCACTTTTCATGCCGACGTGGAGGAGATGGAGGAGAAACTATATCCAACGGATCGGATTGAGATGCTTTCCGCTCTCTCAACTTTTCTTCAATCATTAGCTTCTCTAACCTCTTGTACCCTCCACGACTCAAGTTATGTTTGTACACATTTTTGGCTTGTCTCTCTCTGTTTGCTGCATTAATTTCCTGTTGACAATAAAAAAAATCATGAAAAGCCATTGTAGTAGGCGTTCTTATACACAACATATAGGAACTATAAATTTACATATTACTAAAGACTAAATTATACACAACACATCATAAAAGTTCAAAACTGGTCTTTATAAACATTCTTATCTGCTATACTGTTCAGATGGGATATAAATACCTCATTCGCAATCATGACAAGTTCTTATATGGTGACGTTGTATGGGGAAAATACTTAGCCCCAAAACACAAGCACCTGCTCTGGCTGGTAGTACAAAATAAATTGCTAACCAGAGAAAGGCTAGCTAGAATGGGTGTTCAGATGGCAGCAACACTAGCTGTGTTCTCTGTTGAAGAGTTGAAGAAACATGCCCACATATATTCTTTGACTGCCCCTTCTCACAAGTAGTCATAATAAAAAGTAGACTTGGGGAGGGCTCAGGAGTACTGATCGATCATGGGATAATAGGAGAGAGGAAAACAGAGATGAGGCGTTGCATATGATCAGGTGGAGAAAAATGAAAGAACCAGTCAGAATGTCACATTACCATAAATTTCTCCTCTTTGCGGATTGCAACGAATTTTTCCCATGTATCTTCAACAAGGTAAGGATATGCCTCGCACGGGTTTTCACCCTTCTTTTCACCGAAGATATATCTGCTATATAACTTTGTCTTGAAGTCCCTCTACCTCATCCCGACATATTTGATCCATTTCTTTCTCATGGTTGGGGTATTGTCAATAATAAAGATGCTCTACACAGAGAAAACACATGTAAAAATTTGATTAATCCTCATTTCATTGCATAATAATAACTACTAATTACCAAAATATCTTGCCAAATATTCTCCTTAGTCTGCTTCGGTACTTGTCTCCAATCTGAGATCAAGAGATCGACTTTACTCCGCCCCAACAAACCAATGTAACTCACAAAATTACTTGCATGTTCCCCGATCGGTTGACCAGTTTTATCAAACTCAACAACGACCTTCTCTCCCTTACTACGTGCTAGGATAAGCTGCTTCAACTCAGTGGGACCCCTAACATTCTTGTTATTATCCTCATCACCCAAATCACTACCATCTGCATCATATTGACTGGTACTTGGGTCACGGCTACTGGTATTTGGGTCGCTGCCACTGGTATTTGGGTCACCCATTTCCCTGGTAAGAGCTTAAAAAAAAAAAATAGTATATATATATGTATATAACAGCAAGAGAATAGATCAAAATTCAGTGCATAAGATCAATATATACAGATTTAACATTGCTAAAGGTTCACCAAAACATTTGTATTGGCAGGGGCAGGGGTGACTATTAGAACACTCGCGCGACATTCTGCCTTGTTAACAGGTAGTTTAAATTACACACTGCAATTATACAATTGGAACTACATTTTCCATGTCAAACATGTAAATTTATTTATTACTCTGAGTTGGGAACATGTCTGCCAAATCATTCAAGCAAAATATGCACTCATAAGAAGAACCACAAGAGCAGAAATGCCGTAGTTCCATAACAGGTTCAAGCACTACAAAAGATATTTCAATCAATTGCAGCAACACCTATCTTATGGTAGATTTTATAATATTAGCAACAAAAAGAGCAAGGAGGGAGACAACTAGAGTTGAGTGTGGTAACCTTCCAATGCAAACAAAAGAAATATTGATCAAGAAAACTCAAGTGGCAAATGAATCATCAACGTAATAAGGTTAGTATCCTGGAGCAAGGTGACCTATAATCAATTTAGCAGACTATGCAGATTTAAGGTATAATGAGAGCGGAAATTCAATTTTGTCACAGAATGCTTCGCACCCAAAAAAATAATAGAATGACAAATAATTAGCCCAATTCTTAACGATTCAACATAACAAGTCAGTAAAAAGAAGGTTTTTTTTTTTGTTTTTTTTTTTTTTTGTGCACAGAAAAGAAGGTTGTTTTAACTTAATAAGATATTTAATTAATTTTGACCCACTAAAGAATTCTCATATCTCAACATACCTCGACACACACAAATTTTAAATCCGTTTTTTTTAAGTTAAGAAAAAGATTAATCGAAGACGTAAAAAAATAAATACACAAAAATTAAACTTACTAGAATAAAGCATATTACTATCATTTCATTTTGTAGGAATGTCCTCCCATATCCCTTCACCATGATCATTTCGAGCACATACTTCTTGGTCCACATTGTAATCCTCATTTACAGGCGATAGGCTTCAATAGTTACGAGTAATTATCTCATCGATATCATCGTTTGGGTCTTCTTCTTCATCCCCACCAAAATTCCGCTTCCCTTGTATAACTATGGACCACTTTTTCATCAATTGGGTCTGTGATGTAGAATACCTGTTTTGCTTGGGATGCCATTATGAACCGCTCCTCTTTATGTCCTTTCCTATTAAGATCTACCAATGTAAATCCTAATTCACCTTCTCGGACACCGTTTTTATTTTCAACCCATTTGCATCGAAACACAGGCACTCGGAACGTGGTATAATCAATCTCCCATATGTCTTCAATGACACCATAATATGACATATTTGCCAACAAAGGATTTCTATCCTTGGCACTAGGAAATTTCATTGCCTCAGCCACCAACGTGACTCCACTGTTTTGCATAGTACTCTTGTCATCTTGGGCCTTTGTGTAAAAAGAATACCCACTGATATCAAAACCACTTTAACAAATGACTTGCATCCGGGGCCCATTAGCTAACCATCTTATGGTCTCAGAAACATCGTCATTAAGGACTCGAGTCTTGAACCAAGTGATGAATGAGCGATTGTGTTCGGCTACTACCCACTTATCCGTCTTCCGAGGATTCATTTCCCTTACTAAGGTCATATGCTCATCCAAGTAAGGCTTTACTTCATCAATGTTATGCAGGATGTATAAATGAGCTTGTAACACATCATCACGGGGCATGGTCATCACTTTGGCCCCTCGTGTACCCTTACCAGAAAATCATCCCTCATGACGAGACTCAGGAAGTCCAATAGCTTCTGCTTCTGACAGATAATCACTGCAGAACTCAATAACCTCTTCAGCGATGTAGCCTTCAACGATACATGCTTCGGGTCGATGGCGATTGCTCACATACCTTTTTAGGGTTTTCATGTATCGCTCAAATGGGTACATCCATCTCAAATAAGCAGGTCCACATAGTTTTACCTCTATTGCCAAATGAACAACTAGATGAACCATGATGTTAAAGAAAGGTGGAAAAAACATCTCAAGTTGGCACAGAGTGATGATCACCTCTTCTTGCACGGTATCCAATTTTTTAGGATCAACGACTTTACTAGATATTGCATTGAAGAAAGAGCAAAGCCTAGTAATTGCATGCCTTACACGTTTAGGCAAAACGTTTCGGATAGCCACAGGTAACAACTGTTCCATTAATGTATGGCAATCATGAGACTTCAGACCAACCAATTTCAAATCTTTCACAAAAACAAGTCTTCTGATATTTGATGAATATCCTTGGGGTACCTTAATACCACACAGACACTCACAAAAGCTTTTCTTTTCTTTCCTAAACAATGTATAACAAGCTGGAGGCAAAAAAATGCGTTGACCCCTTTGTTGTGGTGCTAATCCTGGTCATATCTTCATATCAACCAAGTCCAATCTAGCTTTTACTCCATCCTTAGTCTTACCCGGAATATTCAGAAGCGTTCCAACAAGACTATCACATACGTTTTTCTCCACATGCATCAAATCAAGACAATGCCTCACATCCAAGGTTTTCCAATATGGAAGATAAAAAAAAAAAAAAAAAAATTGACCTTTTTTTCCACGCACTCTTATCACATGCTGAAGTTTGGGATTTACCAAAGCAAACATCAATGTTTTTCACCCGTTTCATAAACTTCCTCCCCGGTTAACGGTGTGGGAGCTTCTTCAAAATCTTATACCCCATTGAAAGCCTTTCTTAACTTACGATAAGAGTGAAATCGGTCAAGAAATCTCCGATGACCAAGATACACCGTCTTCTTTCCATGCACAAGTTGACGGTAACATGTATTATTTTCACAAATAGGGCATGCTTTATGTCCTTTAACACTATATCCAGCTAAATTTCCATAAGATGGAAAATCATTTATCGTGCAAAAGATCATGGCATGCAACCTAAATGACTCCTTACGATATGCATCAAATACCATCACACCTTCCTCCCACATAGTCTTCAAATCCTCAATCAAGGGTGCTAAGAAGACATCAATATCATTACCTGGTTGTTTTGGACCTGAAATCATCAATGACAACAAAATGTACTTGCGCTTCATACACAACTAAGAAGGTAGATTGTAAATTACCAACATAACGGGCCATGAGCTGTGCTTGCTACTAAGGTTACCATGGGGGTTTATTTCGTCATACAAAGTCCTAGCCTAAGGTTTCTGGGTTCACTACCAAATTCGGGAAATAATGAATCAAAATCTTTCCATTTGGGAAGAATCGACAGGATGACGAATCTTTGAATCAGAAATCTCTCGGTCTGCATGCCATGTTAGATTCTTTGCTTCCTTTGCTTTAGCAAACATGCGCTTAAACCTTGGTATTATTGGAAGATACCATAACACCTTAGCTGGAGGCCCTTTAGTAACCACAACACCTTCATCATTTTCCTTCTTTTTGTAGCGTGATACGCCACATATGGGACACACATGCAACCTCTCGTACTCATTTCTATACAATATACAATCATTAGGGCAAGCGTGTATTTTCTTATAGTCCATACCCAATGGGCACAACACTTTCTTCGCCTCATAAGTACGATCTGGGAGTTCATTACCTTCGGGAAGTATATCTTTCAACACCTCAAGTAAATCTGTAAAACTCTTATCACTCCATCCATTCCCTGCTTTCAAGTTGAACAATCTCAACACAGTAGATAATTGAGTAAATTTAGTGCAACCAGGATATAAAGGCTTTTCCGCATCACTTAACAAGTTACTAAAGACATCAGGACGCTCACTGAAATTATGTACAACATCATGAAGCATATCCTCTAAATGATCACCCAAATCCCCCTCGTTCCGGTAACCTTCCTTATCACCACGAGTACCGGACATACAAGACATATCTTTTTCACCATGTCATATCCATTTAGTATACCCTTTATCAAAACCATTGATGATTAAATGTTCTTCTATCTCTTCAGCTGGTAAGGTACTACGACACCCACAACCATTACAAGGACAACAAAAAATCCCATTATTGTTCGGAAGGTTTGTTTTCGCAAACTCGAGAAAATTTCTAACCCCTCTTGCGTATTCATCAGTCAACTGATTATTAGTACCATGTATCCAACTTCGATCCATCTATAGCCAATCTAAACATCAACAAATGCCCAAGAATATTAATTAAATCTATCAATCACTTCAAAATCTAATCCTGATGATCGGATTCAACCATAGCTTGTAGCTAAAGGGTCTCATAACAAATATATAAACAACATGAATAACCCATTTCCATAAAAACAACTCATTTCCCTACAATAAGCCAAGTAAATGAACCATTTGAATATACGTTCAAAATCACACCTTCGAACAAGAAAAAACGCAGCTTAAGACAATCTACAATCACACCTTCAAACAAGTAAAAACACACCTTCAAATAATTGTTCTAATTAGTACATTAGCTAGCTAGTTTCTTGATCAAAACTTAATAGTTCTACGGGGTCACTTTTTTTTTTGCTTTCTAAAATCTCCTCTCTTATAGCCTTACATTATAAGGAACTTTAATAATCACCAATATCAGTACAATTTGAGATATGAGTCATAACTTGAGTTAAAAAGAGAGATATAAGAATAAGGAAAAAAAAAAAAANAAAAAAAAAACTACAACCACATGAATTAAAAAACAGTCACCTACAAACAAACTAGGCCATCGACATCCATAAGCTACATCCTTGCAACTATAGGATAGAACGATGCCAGAGATATATGAAAAGACAGTAAGAGCTAAGAATCACTGAAAAGGTGATCAATTTGACCATAATGCTTTAACTAGACATATTACGTTGCCAAAAAGAAAGGAAAAAAAGGGAAAAAAATCTGGACAGAATAAGAGCAATCAGAATATGAGAGCATGCAAAATAGCAAGAGTGAACAGCAAGAAGCAGTAGCAACAAACAACGCATACAGCTCTTACTCTATGTTGCAAGAGTGAAATAGCAAGAGTATGCTGTATGTTGTTTGTTGCTGCTGTTGGGGACCAAAGCTAATAAGGTCATGGGACAAAAATGCTAATAAGGTCATGGGACAAAAATGCTCTGTTTCAAAGTAATAGTAAAGTGTGCTTTGCAAGAGACTGACTCAAGGGCCTTATGAAACATTCAAGTGAGGAAAGCTGGTCATAAGCACCAAAATGATTGCGAATAACATGATATGCTCCTAATCCATGTCGTACTTTTGGCCCTATCAAAACTAATCCACCATTGATGTTTCAACACAACTCACTAAACTAATTAGTACTATTTTTCAAGAGTTGTCTTTGGTACTAAGAGTTTGATCAGAGATTATCCCAACTTTTTTCTTATCTCCCCTCTTCTTTGTCTCTCATGATTTTCTGATTTTCTCTCTCCTCAATGAACTCAACAAAAACTAGCTACCAGCCTTAGCTTTGACATATCTTACACTTGTTCCAGTAACATCACACAAAGTCCCATCTTTTTAGTAGCCTAGGACTGAAAAACCAACCAAGAAGCCTATACATTAAGATCATCTATGCTACGTTACTTCTACTAAAAGAACCGATGATAGAAACTCAATGCCCCAAGAAGTGATTACAGAAACTTGCACACATCAACTTCAACTTAATCAACATGGGAAATCCGGAAAATGGTGGAGTCTAACACTCGGACGTACCCATGTCGGATAATTGTAGCTGAGTTATATAAATTACACACAAATTGTTTTCTTTAATATGCATAGCTTTAGGCTGACTTTAACTTCAAATTCAGTAACCGCAAACAACATACTAAAATACTAACACAAAACTCAGAAAATCAGTACTCTAAGAAAAACATCCAGTTATCTGATTCCCCCAAAACATGCAAACCCATCTCAAACACGCAATGATATAATTTTCTTTTCACAGAATCAATCCTAGAAAGTGGGAATTTCACAACATCAAGAACAACAAAGTAGCGTTTCTTAGAGTCAAGAAACTATAGTCTAGTTATGTCCTGACAAAGTATCCTTCCACTGAAGCTACCATAAAAATTCAATTTCATTTATTCCAGTAAGCTGAATCATACCTGTAAAACCCTAACAAATAATGCAATAAACAAACAAAAAGAAGCAAAAAGCAGAAGAATATGCTCTGCAATTAGGATTTCACTTCCCTACTTCGTTTCTACCTCTTTTTACTCAACCCCTGTTCTTCCATACAGGCTTATCACCATAAAACCTATAATTTTAGGAATTAAACGCACTTATACAGCAATGAATGTCCAAAAACACAGATAGCAACACAGAAAACGAAAGCAAAGAAATCCTAAATCAACAAAATCGAGCAAAATCCTAATGGTTTTGCAGCAAAAATAAAACAGAGAGAGAAAACCAACCACAATGTCACGCGGTTGAGATAAAATCCTAATGCTTCTTCACTTGAGCAGTCGATTGAGTCCAAACAGAAATCCTAACCAAATTCCCGAACCAGATTCAATAGCTAGCCTTTGCGAATTCGCACGAGCACAAAACCCTAAGTAGTGGACGATAACCCTCGCGAATTCCACCGGCCTAAACCCTAACCACCGCTAGCCTTCGCGAAATTCTGCTAGCCCAAAACCCTAAGCAGCGGAGGAGAGCAGAGACAGTACCAATGGAGAAGAGAGGGGGGAGCAGCAATGGCGAAAGAGAGGAGAGATGGTGAAAGACGAAGAAGATGAGGAGTTTCCTCTTTGAGGGAGGGGAAGCAATCTGAAGCGGGGAGAGAGATTAGAGTTATCGCGCAAGTGCCACAATGAAAGAAAAAGGCTCGGTTTTGAAAAAAAAAAACACTATTACGTCTTTCCCAAAAACTCACGTAAAAAACACAATATTTAACTTCGGTTATTTTAAAAACCGACGTAGATATGGTTTACTACGTCAGTTTCCTAATAAACGACGTAAAAACATTTCCATTATTTACAAAAATGCCACCGCCTCAATTCTTACGTTACTTTTATAAAAACAGACGTTATATGGACAGCCCCTATCTCAAAGGCGTATTATCGAATGGCCCCTGCTGAGTTGAAAGAACTAAAGACTCAACTTCAAGAGCTGTTAAACAAGGGCTATATTAGGCCAAATGTATCTCCATCAGGAGCACCAGTGCTATTTGTGAGAAAGAAAGATGGGAGTATGAGGCTGTGTATTGACTATCGTGAGCTCAATAAGGTCACAATTAAGAATCACTACCCTCTCCCCATGATCTTCTCGATCAACTTAGAGGTGCGGCAGCATTTTCTAAAATTGATCTAAGATCAGGGTATCATCAGTTGAAGATCAAAGATGAAGATGTTCCAAAAACCGCCTTTCGCACAAGATATGGGCATTGTGAGTTTTTGGTGATGCCATTCAGGTTGACGAATTCTCCAACCACATTCATGTACCTTATGAACCGAACTTTTCAACCATATCTCGATCAGTTTGT
>BSSO01008134.1:0-10383 GCA_030267885.1 Mesembryanthemum crystallinum | reverse complement strand
CAATCTTCTCTAATCTAGCTAAGATTAATCTAAATACTAAAAAAGCATTAAATGTAGTGTTCTTGAAAGAGAGAGAATTCTAAAACCCTAGAAGATGGGGCTCTAAAAGCCTCCCCCAAAAGGGTCCCAAAAAGGGGCTATTTATATGGGATTCATCGGGCACGTACACGGCCTCGCTTTTGAAGTACACAGCCGTGTACCAGGCCGTGTAACTTTACTGGAAACAAAGCCATCATCTTGAGGATATACACGGCCGATCTGGGAGAGTACACGACCATGTACCAGGCCGTGTACTTTTTCTGGACAGCTTTACACTGCCTGGTACATGGCCATGTACCAGGTAGTTTATGCCAATCTTCCAACTCTTCGCTCAAGCTTGTTTCTGGCTTCTTCCTTACTCATTTCTTACTTGTATCTTGACTCAACATTCTCCCTTACTCTTGTACACCCTCGATCATGGCCGAAACCAACGCTAAAACCTACAATTCACACTCAAATACCTCGGGGGCGTAAAGAGAATCAAATAGAGCAAAAACTAAGCAAAAAGAGTTGAGAATTACATCCATTCAAATAAGATGAGGCATGAATTGACATCAAAAGATAAGCAAATATGCAATATATCAATCACCTCCTTCAATTTCTTTGCTCACAGTAGATCATAAAAATCATTCCCTTGGCGTAAGTGGAATAGTGGGTATTAATGGGTATGTTCACTGTAATTATTGTTGTAACTGCTTGTAGGGTAAGTAGTAATTGTGATTATTTTGTGCGAATGTGTTCTAAAAATTAAATCTAAAAGACTACAAGGAAAATACGTGTGTTTATTAATCGCTTCATTCAAGGTAAGTACCTTATCTAGACTTCTTAGATTGATTCATGTGTTATGTGTGGTATGTGTGTGTATGGCCTAAAAAGGGTGTTAATATGATTGTGGTTGTTATGGTATGTGTATGAATAAGTGTTGTGTTGGTATAACCGCTAACTCGTGTGATAATATGGAACCTGGGACAAGTGTATTGTCTTTTCCCCTGCAGCTCCGAAGGTTTGGAGTTAACTAATAATGTTCTCGCCAAGTGCGAATCTCCCCATACTTCCTTATGTAGTGGAATTATGGGTTGTAGTAATTAACTCCAAGTGTAAGGGCTCCTATACATGTGAATCGTAAAGTGTTATAGTGCCTTAATTGTTGTGTGGGCATGTATATGTGTTTGTGTGTTAGATTTGGCATTTGCTGGGCTTCGGCGTATCCTGTTGTTTTTTTTTTCCATATTTTCAGGTATTGTTGACGGGGACGCCGTTGGCAATGGGAGCGCGTAGTTTGCATTATGCATCTTAGCATTTTAAAGACATTAGATATTTATTCCCTATTTTGGTTTGAGTAACTCTTAATTATAATTATTTTTCCAGTAATTGAGACGGTTAGTTATTTACATCGATATCATCAAATTCCTTATGTTTATTGTTAGTATTTGTAAATATTACTAACTTATAACTCTATTTCAAGTGGGGCGTTACAAAGTGGTATCAAAGCAAAATAAATTTTCCTTCATAAGTAATTTTGTTCCAAATTATTCTTGGAAATGATTTTTCGACATTTATATGTAGAAAATACCCTTTATTAAAGAAAATACCCTTATAAGAGGATATTTAATATATTTAACTGTAGAAAAATCATTTTCAAGAATAATTTGGAACAAAATCACTTACGAAGGAAAATATGTTTTGCTTTGATACCACTTTGTAACGCCCCACTTGAAGTAGAATTATAAATTTAATAATATTTACAAATACTAACAATAAATAATGCAAGAGGTGTTGGCCCATTGGTAAACAAGCTTTGGCTTATACACCAGATCATGGGTTCAAGCCTCCTAGGGAGCACCTACACGAATTTATTCGTGGAATACCCGAGGCCGTGTGTTAGGAGGTGCCCTTTAGCCACGCCCAAGGAGGAAGGAAATTCCTCCTTGCAGACACCAAAAAAAACAAAATACTAACAATAAATATAAGGAATTTGATGATATTGATGTAAATAACTAATCGTCTCAATTATTGGGAAAATAATTATAATTAAGAGTTACTCAAACCAAACGAAAATAACTTGAAGCGGAAAATACGAGCGTTATGACCGCATATCTAGCGAATATGCAAGGCCGCACTTTAAAAACACTCAAACCAAGGTTATATGCCAAAAATAGTGAATAATATCTAATGTCTTTAAACTGCTAGGATGCATAATGCAAACTAGGCGCTCCCATCGCCAAGGGCGTCCCCGTCAACTATACCTAAAAACATGGAAAAACAATGGGATGAGCCGAAGCCTAACAAGTATCAAATCTAACACACAAACACATATACATGCCCACACAACAATTAAGGCACTATAACACTTTACAATTTCCAGTACATAAGGAAGTATGGGGAGATTCGCACTTGGCGAGAACATCATTAGTTAACTCTAATCCTTCAGAGCTCCAGGGGGAAACACCTATCACTTACACTTGTCCCAAGTTCCATATTATCACACGAGCTAGCGGTTATACCAACCCAACACTTATTCATACACATATAACATAACAACCACAATCATATTAACACCCTTCTTAGGCCATACACACACATAACACAAATAACACATGAATCAGCCTAAGAAGTCTCGATAAGGTACTTACCTTAAAAGAAGCGATTAATGAACACACATAGTTTCCTTGTAGCCTTTTAGATCAAATCTTTAGATGCTAGACTTTCACACAAAATAATCACAATTACTACTTGCCCTTCAAGTAGTTACAAGAATAATTACAGCGAACCTACCCATTAATACCCACTATTTCACTTACGCCAAGGGAGTGATTTCTATGATCTACTGTGAGAGAAGAAATTGAAGCAGATGACTACCTGTGACTTACTTTGGTTTGCGGCTTTTCCTCACCAACACCAACGAAAGTTATTTTTTTTAGAGACGAAATGGCGGGGTTTAGGGTTATATTTATACTCCTCTCTCACCCCACTCCTAGTTCAACTTAAACTCTTAGTTTATGGGATTCCTATGCTAACACAACTCTTAATCATTAAGTAAGTTACCCACCAATTAAAATCTTAGTAAGAATTACTAGTTAAGAATATTCCCATGAACTTATAAAAAATAATAAAATTCGAAAATAATATATCGGGGTATCACAATTCATTAATTGAAAACCATACATCATGGACAAAAGATATCAAAATCAAATGTATACAAAATCAAAACAAAACTCTATTCTAAGAAATCTTAGACAATCTATTTAAAAATATCGCACGCCCTCTATCAACTCGTTGTCTCATATTACAGCCTTCCCATGTGGGGCTCCATTGATCCGGCATAGGTTTCATAATTCCCGTAGATAAGATCTAACATCACATGCAACATCACGTGAATCACAACCTACCAACCACAAAATAAACCCTACAAATATTAGTAATCTCGATACTTTCACAAAGAGAAACAAAAGTACCTAATACTGGGACGAAATTCTCCCAAAAAGAGATTGAGGTGACAATTATTGAATGACACTAACAAAAACAACAGAAAGCTCATGAAAATAAGGGCTTACCACAGGCAAAAGGCCAGTGATCGACAATCCTAAATGAAGAACAACGGATGCTAGGGTTCAGAAAGGGAAAGAGAGAGAAGAGAGAAAAAGAAAGAGAGAGGTGGCTTAAATAAATGGACTAAGATGGATGCAATTTTCACTAAAATAATGCAAGTTTTAACATGAATTTGGTCTACACAGTATGAATATAAATAGTCACCCTTTAGTTACTCTTGGTATATAAGGAAAGTTATCCTTTATTAAAATCAAAATCACTATCGGTGAAAAGGAATGTATTTAAGAAAATTCACCATGTTATATAAAAAATAAAAATAAAAAGGTTGCTCATTGCTCATCAACGCAGCAAGCATATAGATATCGGCATTCAGTATGTACGTGAGAAGGTTGCTCATTGCTCATGAACGCAGCAAGCATATAGATATCAGCATTCACTATGTACGTGAGAAGGTTGCTGTTGGTGAAGTTCGCGTGCTTCATGTTCCTTCGTCCTCCCAGTATGTGGACATTTACACCAAGGGTATACCATCCTCGATTTTCATTGATTTTCAGTCCAATCTGAGCATCCATCGGTCTCACTCTGACTACAAGGGTGTGATAGATAGTGTAATTATGTAATTAATTAATGTAGTGAGCCTTAGATAGTTCTAAGCCCAAGCCCAAGNTAAATGATTGTCACTCTTGTATCTGTATCATCTGATTATTCAAATATTAATCACGCAGATCTACCCGACTCTATAATTCTATATTTACAACATAACTTTTAAGGCGGGCTAAAATCTGGTCGTAATATTTTGCCCATCGTCCTTTTACTATGACTTGAAAAAGAAATGTAGAATTACGACGACCTCCTTATAATATGATGTATAGGATTTCCGTTCATCATCCCGTCATAAAAGTGGTTGTTGTAATTGGTACGTTGATTTCCTTTTTAACTAGCTCATGGCAGAAGGACAACGGATAATACCTTTTTTTTTTTTTTTTTTTTGTTGCACACAACGGGTAGCATATCATCATTTATGCGTCACATTTATCTACGATGGGCTTTTAGCTTGTGATAGATATATTTTTGAGAAATTATATATGGTGCCCCTGTGATGCGTGTCGTTACCGCAACAAAATTAATATACTTACTAACACCTAACAAAGTAGATAGGGCAAGTAAGGGTCGATCACACGGAGAATGAATACTTATATTTTATGCAATTGTGACCTAGGATATGGGAGGTTTGGATGAATTTATGAATCTAAACTAAACTAAGAAGAACGAAAGCAAATAAATGGATAAGCACTCAATAGACAATTAGAAATCGACCATGTAATATCATTCAATCATAGACACATACAATTGCTAATCAAATAGATTGGCTGTGTAACTTTAAACGTTAAAATTCCCTAACTTTCCTTACTGTGTAGTTAAACCCGGACCAACCCTAAAGATCTAACTATAACCATTAGAACAACCCCAATACACCAGCGCATAGGATTCAATTCAATGGTAGCATTAACAAATTAGAAAGTCATCACCAACCCTAGACAATCACACACCACCAGCGGGGTAGATTTAGCCTAGATCATGTCCTACTCTAGCCAAGTTAAAATCGTCTGACCGTCCAAAATTTGAACTAGTTGCCACTTGGTGTTAATACTTCTATGCAATTATATATGGACATAGATAATTAACTAGCGATAGAAATCATGGTAAATCAATTAGTAGCGCTCCTAATTAATCTAACAATCAATCATAAACATTAATAGCAAATAAGACATGAATATAAGAGGTAGCAATTGATTAACATAAAACCAAAACTTATCTCATGAAATACTATTACATGGCTTCAATCTAATATGCCTACTGAGCAAAGGAACTTAGGTACTCATGTTACAAAGAAAAACAAATAAAAGGTAAGAGAAACTAATGCTAGAAGTCGAGCAAAGAAGAGTGAAACACAACACAAACCGCTTCTGGAACCGTTCCGTCCCCTGTTCCTCTACCAGTTCCCCTACTGCTGCAACGTGAGCTCTGAATTTTTCCAAGGGACGATTGTCCTCCACCAATCCCCCTTTCTATTATGGCTGGTCTTCTCCTTATATAGGCCAAGAATCACGTCCAACTCCTCTTATCTCCAGATCTTCTTTCCTTAAACACTTCTAAAACCTTTAAGAAACTCACCACTTAAGGAAAAGATAATATTACACAATATATTTGCATTATCTTTTAATATCTTTCCTTGGACAATATTTGGGAGTGTTTAGAAAGGCTTAGAAGTCCATAAAATAGTCCAAATTCGTCCAGCTAAGGGTCTCTTGAAACTACGAAAATCATGGAGTCCTACTTGCCATAAAACTCCACCTCTTGCATTGCTCTCCAAGCATATCACTTAGGATAATATTTAGAGAGATTTATCAGAATAAAAACTCTCCTAAAATCATCCTAAAACGTGTGAAATCATTGCTGGAAAATTGGATAAGAATTGGGCAGCAGGTCATCCTCTTTTGTAAGCACGCGTTCTGCCCAGGGATGTTCTTGCACTGAAGGAACTGTTCCTTCTAAGTTCCAGCCTTGTTCCTCCACTATTTCGTCCATCAGCTCATGGTGCTTTGTTCCTAAAACCAAAAACACCTATTAAAACATCAAATTAAATATAAAAATAAGAAACTAATAAATAAGACCCAAAACATAAGAAAATAGATAAAGTGACACAAATAATCAATAAGGAACAACTAAAAAACTAGTATTGGGGAATAAAAGTGTGTTCTTTTGAGCACTTATCACCCTGTGTTTTTCACTTTTGTCTTTGGAGGATAATGTATTTTTTCAAAAGCTACATGGTTACCTTCTTTTTTCATAAAATTTATGTGATACTCTCCTGCTAACTATTCTGGTAATAAGAAAAATAGATATTTCACTGACTAAACTCATCTCCCATTACCCACCATATGTCCTTATTAGCCCCAAAATACTTACTATTTCCACTTAAATACCATCGAAGTGCATGATATACAAAGTTGAAATGATAATTAATTTAATCATAGAGAATCAAAGAATATTTGAAATGAGCTATTTGGGACCTCCAAATAGTAGCGACATGATTTTAAGGATATATAAGAACGATACAGCACGAAAAAAGTGTTCAACTAAAACAACAATCCTTCTCTTACCAGGCTGCCTGATATATCAGGCGAGTATTAGGCAAACAAAAAATAGTACTGTGTAAGAAAAAAAAACAGTAGTGTAGTGGTATCGATAAAAAAAATGATACTAATTTTTGATCGTCAGTACCAATGTTTGGTTTAACAGTAAGATTTTGTAAACTAGCAATACATTACGCCTGATATATCAGACCGCCTCATATAATATTTTGTGCTAAAAAAAATAGTATTTTCAAAGAAGCAACGGTCATTGTGTAGAGCATTAAAAAATACAAAGGCACCATGCAGAATTTTTGAAAAGATTGCCCTTCAAAAAAAGAAAAATATATGATGAAAAAGATAGATTCACCATATAGAATTTGCCTATAATCTTTAGACGAAATCTAGAAGAAACAAACTCGGAAAAACAAATTTGAAATTTGTAATTATAGGTTGCAATTATAAGTTGTAACTCTGTATGGAAGGGTCACCAGACTCAGCGAAATTTCTTGTGTTATCCCTAAACTTTGGCCTAATGCCAGTGGTGTCCACGTTTTTCCAATAATGACAGTGATACCCCTAAACTTTTACTTTAACGTTTTTCGTACCCTAATGGTTGACGGAGCTCTTTTTACGTTAGATCTTTTTACTATTTGACTTAGTTAATATATCAAGCACAGTAAAATGACTGATATACCTTTACTTGACTTAATTACACAACGGCTAAGTAATTAACAGACATTTTCCTTATAAATCGACACACCCACCATTGTTAGACTTTCAAAAAATTTATTCAGATTTATAAGGGGAATGTCTATCAAATACCTATATGTTGTACAATTAAGGCAAGTAAGGGTATATCAATCATTTTACTGTGCCCCATACATTAAATAAGTCAAATAGTAAAAAAAAAAAGTCTAACGGAAAATGAGCTCCGTCAATGATTAGGGTATGAAAAACATTAAAGTCAAAGTTCAGGGGTAGAGAAAACATTAAAGTCAAACTTCAGGGATACCACTAGCATTATTGGAAAAATGTGGACATCACTGACATTAGACCAAAGTTAAAGGGTACCATCGGATTTTTTTTTTCAAAACTATGGTTTAATTTAGTTCGGGCTGGCAGTGATTGAGGGTTGGTTTATTGGTGGAACTTGGACTAGTATTTTGTGGATGGGTATTTAACTGTTCAATGTATCTTGTCCAAAAGACCAAAACTATTTAACACCACATGTTGTGATTATTTTTTTTAGTTAATTATACCATTTTTAGTATTGTGTTGTGTAAGTTTCGAATAAAATTAAGAAGATATGGCAAATGGATCGTTCAGATAGGGTTCGATTCGTATTGATTCAGATCGAAGGAATCGGGTTAGCTTCATTATTGGTTCGATTTCGGTCCAATTTGGACGCATTTGGTGTCGGGCCAGTTCATGTTGATTCGGGGCAGTTACGGATACGGGTCGGGTTCAAGTCTGCTTCGGGTGAATAACGGGTCGGGCAAGTATGGATCAGACGGCATTGGGTCAGGTCCATATGCAGTCTTCGGTTTTTGCTGGGTTCAGGTTCAACTCAGGTGTTTATTGTTTCGAATCAGATTGAGGTAGAAATCATATCATTTTGGGTTAGGTGAAAAATCGAATCATGCCAATACCATATTTCATATATAATACATTTATATATATAAGTTCAAGTGCAAGCTAAAGTTGCATATAAAATTTGATTTGCAAACTAAAGGGTATATATTTAAAATGATGCAAATCTATATAATTAGTTTAAAAGGCATGGATTCAACCATAGCCTGCCACGTGGCATGTCAACTTGGATGATGACATGTCGCACTTATTGCTTAATCAGCAATTTAAGCATAGGGGAAAAAGGTAAAATATTTAATGTAATAATGTTGAAATAAACATGATCTCATAAATTATCTAATTCAATGCGTAATATACCAAATGTCGGTTATAAATAGTATTAAAAATGAATCTCACTAATTAAATGTTTAAGCTATTAAACGTCGGTTACATATCTATATAATTAGTTTAAAAGGGAAAGATTCAACCAGAGCATGCCACATCAGTTGCTGATTAGGATGATGACATGTCACTTTTCAAGCTTAGTTATCATATTGACCACTTATAATTAAGAGAGAATGAAAAAGAAACCCTCACTTTCTCACTAAATGCATATTAGTCAATAATAGATTTAAGTATTATTTATTATAATAAAAGGTATTCTAAGAGTTATAAAACTTTACAACTCTCTCATAATTATTTCCTTATGAGAGAGAATCATCTAAATTCCAATATAATGAAATTCAAACTAATGTAAAGCTATTAAAAATGATAGGGGAGGAGAGAGTCTAATGCTGCACCTGTTAAAATTAGGAGAAAAAAAGACAAAAAGAATATAATTTAAGGGGAAAATCACAAATCGAACAATATTCTTGTTTTAAATAAAAATAAAAAATATGATAATAAAGACAAAATAAATCTATATAATATATTAAAACACAAACTCCTAACCAAAACTTCCAATCCTACATGGCTAAACATTAAGGTTTGTAACTCCTTACCTAATTTCAAACCTACACTTAATTATATTATTAATGATAATTAACACTAACCACTACAAACTAATTATGTTATCATCTTAAACTTAAATTAAAACTTTTTACAAATAACACAATATTGTTTCTTACTCTCATCTTATGAATTCAACTATTACAAACTTATACCCCCTCTGTCTAATTTCAGTGTTTTATTTAAAAGTCAAAAATTAATTTTGATAAACTTTGAACTTAAATAGTTCAAAGAATATACATTTTGGGTTACACATTAAATGTAGTTTCAATAAAAACTATTTTAATATTTTTTTTTACAATTGTGTAATATAAATAATTAATGGTAAAAAATGAGTTATAAGGCTGTAAATTGTGAACAAAGACAATCCAATTGGTACAGAGGGAGTATTATTAACTCAATAGACGACTGCGTATGAATTTTAGCCTAACAACTTCTGAAAATTTATAAGATCAGAGTATACATATTTCAACTTGACAACCTTTACAATCCAGAACGTTATCACTACTGTCATCACTTAATTGTCATCCGTGCATCGGGGGTTAAATACTAGGGGTTATATATTGAAAGGTGACTAATTAAGATTACGGGGTTATGTCTATGTAACATGTTATCACTCACCTCACAAATAAAATGCTACCTATTACAAGTATATAACAAAAGTTACTTTAAATGGATTATTGATAATTGGTCTTTAAATTTATTTACTTGATTAATAGCCTAATTAATATTCAACCCCCAAGATATCAAATATAAAAAAGACTTTCATTCACTCATGTTCATCTATATATACTTTACCTTCTTATATTCCCCTACATGAACCGGCGACTCACATTTTAAGATTTCAACTAGTTCGTGATCCCGTGCGATGCACGGGTCAAATATACAGTTGATTGAAAGTATGTAAAACTTGATAATTACAATATTATATTAGGAGTAGGTATATAGAAATGAGATATAATTTTCTTTATCATAATTTTATAAAAGCAATTAATATGCTGGTTATTTTTTGAAACTTTTTGTACATGGCAACAATTTTATATTCGCAATTTTTTTAATCCCCTATTTTTGTATGTTCTTT
>BSSO01008133.1:0-10383 GCA_030267885.1 Mesembryanthemum crystallinum | reverse complement strand
AAATTCTCTAGAAACATCTAATGAAAATCTGAAAATAAAAGATAACAAAAGATCTCCTAATCTAATTAGGAAACTAATACAAGAGCCATAATGGCTTTAGGAAACATACCAAAATCTGATTTTTATTTTATTCTAACTAAATCCTATGATAAGGAAACAAAATAAAGACTCCTAAACCTACTAAAGTTCAGCCCAAAAAAAATTCACGTCCAAACTGCCAACTCATCACTCTCCTTGCTGCCCAAGTAACTCAAGAAACTCGTCACCCAACAGGAACTGTTCCACGTCCTGTTCCACGTCCTGTCCTGCGGTTGTTCCAGATGCTCCCGCATCAGATGGTGAGGGGGAGAGAGAGTTAGGCGGTGGGATCCAGCCCCTAGCGATATCATGGCCGGCGCCCACCGCCCTAACTGGTGGCAGACCCTCGCGGGTGGTCGCACGAGGGGGGGAGAGAGAAAGAGAGAGAGAGAGAGAGAGAGAGAGAGAGGATGAGAGAGAGAAAACGAAAGACAGATGGAGAGGGGCGATGGTCTTAACCACCAGGCTGGCCACCCACGCCACCGCCGCGCCGGCTTCACGGCCACAAGCCGGAGCCAGGCGGGCGGTGGTCCCGCCATGACCACACACGCGACAATAAAAGAAAAAGAGAGAAAAAGAAAAGAAAGAGGGATGGTGCATGGTCGTTGGTCGGCCTCCTCCTCGGCCCTACATGGCGGGCAACTCAGCCAGAGAGAGGGGAGAGAGGGATTCTAGAGAGAGAGAAAGAGAAATACCTAGTGAGAAGGTAAAGGGAGTTGTAAAGAGGAGAATTGATCCCATGGGGTCCTTATATAAGCATTGGGGTTGAGTAACGCTTCCTAGTTGACCTAAGCCCCGTCCTATGGCCCCATCTCTCTAGTCCAACACCCATCCCAAGAGAATCGAGGTTTCTAGCGCAATTAAATTTTTAATTTTTTTTTTAAAAAAGGTAAGAAAGTTTCAAGGAGAAATTAGGAGTTCCTCCTCTCGAGGCTAGCTCCTGATAAATCATCACTTAAGACTAGATCAAGTTCGTAATGCCGAGAAGTATTCCAGTTCAAAGGTTGCGTAAAAGAATGCCCAAACTTAGTCATCCAATCTGCTACACGCTTTTCCTTGCGATATACGAGACTGTACAAGGATTATGAGGAGCAAGGTATCTTCGTGCGTCGATGATAAGCAAAGAGATCTTCCATGGGATAAGGGTTTCACCTCTCATAGCTAGAATGACTGTATGATTATCACCTTCCACATGAATATTGGTCAAGCCAAGCTCAATAGATTTTTTTAACTATGTTCCTTAGGGTTGTAGCTTCCGCAATAAGAATAGAATTAGTACTAAGGGCTTTCATACCAGCAGCTAGCAAAGACCAAGAATAATCCCTTATAATAAAACCAACCGCAACTTTTCAATTGATGAGAGACCCATCGAAGTTGATTTTAACAAAGTTTGGCTGAGGTGGAAGCCAGTTGAAAAGGATGATGTTGTTTTCATGAGGACCTAGAGAGGAAGTAGAATTTGGGAATAGAGGTAAAGGGTCTAATGACAAACTATTAATTCTCGACCGATGGAGCCACTCAGTATAACAATTTTTGGCCCGAATTAACATACTAATTGGAGTAGCTGGTTTTTGTTGGAAAAACCTTCAAATTACGCTTCTTCCAAGTACTCTACAAAAGAAAGATATTTTGTTGATATTCTGAACATTGGAGTTGATCAAGGCTTGATTGTGAAACCAGTTCCAAATATCTTCTGAAGGAAACTTGGAAATTCTTTGATCTGAGGTTGCCTTTTCCCATAACTCTTGACTTAGGGAACAGTCCAAACAAATGGTCAAAAGTTTCAATGTTAGAGTTACAACAGGGGCAACATGGATCTAAAGTCATTCCCCGGCTATTGAGGACCTGACGAAGAAGGAGTGATTTATGGAAAATTTGTGAAAGAAAAAAATTTAATTTTTTGATAAATGTCAAGTTTCCATATCCATGAGACATTCCATTGAAGATCAAGATTCCTCTTTATGTGATGACATAGCCAAGTAGCAGTTTTAGTTGAAAAGATCTCATTTCCCATATGCCCCCAACAAAGGTCATCATCAATATCATGGAAAGGTAAGGGGATACCAATGATGTTTCGTTAAAAAGGGGAAGGGAGGCACATAGCATGTTTATTGTAGTCCCATGACTGATTTTTATTAAAGTCACAAACGTGACTATCAGGAAGAGAAACATTATCTATTCTATTTCCTAGAATTTTAAGCAGAGATTGATCAATTATCTTTCCAAAAACTAATAGTCCTACCATTTTCAATTATCCATCTAAGTCCTTCATGAAGATTGAAGAAGATATATATTTTTTTTAAATGGTTTTTCATGCCTAAGAATCCGTATTTTTAGCTTTATAAGAAGAAATTTTTTTTTCCCTTTATGTATTTGGATGTCACATATTGTACCCAAAGATTGTTTTTTTTTTTCGTAAGGATACGCCAACCTAGTTTAGCCTGAAAGGCTTGATTCACTACTGCTGTTTTCCTAAGCCCAAGGCCTCCACATTTAGGTGAGCAAATTTTATCCCAATTAACCATAGCAAATGGTTTAGTGGGTTGGTCCAAATTATCAGAAGATTTTTTCCAAAAGAAGTTTCTATTAATTCGATCTAAGTTATGACAGGTAGAAGTTGGGAGAATGAAGCATTGCATAGTATGAGAAGGAATTAATTCAAATTTAGTTTGAATCAGGACTGAATGACCCGCGCAAGAAAGAGAGTTAGTGGCCTAAGAGTTCATTCGGGAGTTAGCCTTGCTGACGATGTCTTAAAAAGTGAATTTAGTCATTTTGTCATTGAAAATAGGACAACTAAGATACTTACCTAAATAATTCTAATGAGGAATGGAGAACTTAGAAGCCAGCATTCCCCGATATGAGTTAGGAGCACATTTAGAAAAAGTAATATCTGACTTATGAATATTAATCAATTGGCCAGATTGATTAAAAAAATTATTCATAATAACTTTTAAAAGTTTGACACGCACGCCTAGTTGCGCAAAAAGAAGGCTATCAACTGCAAAGAAAAGGCATATTAGGCTATNATAAGGTGAAAGAGGGTCCCCCTGACGGATACCTCTAGTGGCGCGAAAAGGTTCACAAGGTGTATCATTAACAATAATAAAGTATGATACTTTTGTTACACATTGTTTAACTAACTCTATCCATTTAGGATCAAAACCCATTCGAGAAAGGACTCCAAATAAAACAGGCCATTCAATTCTATCATAGGTTTTTTATTCCATGTCAAGTTTAAAAGCTAACCATCCTTTATTGCTCCTTGATGTTCTGAAAATATATATGACTTCATGAGTAATAAGAATATTATCATGAGTAGATTGTCCCGGAATAAAGGCACCTTGACATGGGTGGACAATAGAATCTAACAAGGGATGGACCCTATTTACAAAAAATTTAGATATGATTTTCATAAGATAAATACAAAGACTGAAAGGTTGAAAATGGTTAGCAGTTTCAAGAATATCAATTTTAGAGATAAGAGCTATAAATGTATGATTTAGCACTCTGAGCAATTTTCCGTGATGAAAAAAAAGCTTTGATACAATTTACAATGTCCATACCAAGCTCGTTCCAATAACTTTGGAAAAACTTAGCATTAAAGCCATCCGGTCCAGGTGGTTTTCAGGGATTTAGTTGATAAACAATCATTTTAATTTCTTTTGAAGAAGGTGATTGTAATAAAGATTGATTCATGGCTTGGGTAATGCAAGAAGGAATATCTTGCAAGTCATTAATATTATGGTCATAAGAAGGTGCAGAAGTGAAACTGTTTTTAAATTCCATAGTAAGATGATTTTTTATATCATTTTCTTCCAAACTCCATCAGCAGTTCGAACTCGATTAATAGTTCTTTTTTCTTTTCTAATTTTGTGAAAACGTTGAAAAAATCTAGAATTTCTATCAGCATCAAGTAACCATTTCTTTTTATAGGTCTTATTCCAATAAATTTGATGAAATAGGATAAGTTTTTCTCGGTTGGGCTTGTAAACGAGATATCATGGACCAAAGATTTTTATTATGTGGTTCGGCTTGCAGTCTAAGTTCACCAGCAGAAATTTTCTCATAGTTAGTGACTAACTTTTTATGAAAGTGCCGAAATTTTTCTTTATTCCGTAATTTAAGATCTTTTCTAATTATCTTAAGTTTTTTCGAAACTTGGTACATACGAGAACCAATAAGAGAGGTATCTCAGTTTTTTGCTACTATTTTCTTAACGTCTTCATAAGAAGTCTAAGCTGGATGAAAACAAAAACGCCAATTCTTTTTAGGAAGCATCTTATTAAAAGACAGAAAAATTGGAGCATGATCAGAACAAGTAAAAGCCCCTTGAGAAACAGATATATTGGGAAGGTAGGAAATCCATTCTGTATTAGCTATTACATGGTCCAATTTTTCCATGACAAGGTTATCATTAATGATTTTTTTTCAAGTAAAAGCATGACCTTCACTACCCCAAATCCCCTATTCTTATAAAGGTTCCACCCTTATTCTTATAACGCTTATGCGTGTGTTATAGTAGGGGAGCTCGAGTTATAACGGTGAGAAAGCGTTATGAAAGATCGGGTTCTTATAACGGTTGACTAGAGAACCGTTATTGAAGGGTATACAAATATTTAAAATAAAATAAAATTAGAAGACGCTTTTAATGAGCGTCCTCTCATACCCCTTCCCCAGACAAGCCAGACCCCAATCAAGAATACTAAAGGATTCAAGAATTATACTATTAATTTAATACAACTGCTTACAAAAAAGGTCCAATCTAGTACTAATAAGAGAATTTATAACAATTACAGTAGTCTATTAGATATACATGAGAAAATCTAACCCCTTCAAATAATACAAGTGGAAAAACCAAAAACAAAAAATTCTAATGTCAACAATTACAAAAGCTACAACTAAACTAAAGAGCACAAGAACATTCCTTTCCAGATGCATCAGCAAATTAAGCCAAAATCTAAGCCATGTGGATCATGAATCATGATCTGCAAGATTAACAAAATGAGATATCAAAGTCAAAACTTATTTACAAGTATAAGGTCACAGATCTAGAAATTCACTCTAATTTACAAAAAATAAAATAAAATAGTAAAATCTCCAAATTAAGTACAAATTGCAGGACTAGAAATTCATCCAAACTTAGAAATCCTATATCTAAAACTCATTAGAAAGATCTAAAACTCACCACATCGGCAAGCAACAGTTACATTTGTTGTCGCCGCTAAAATGAAGCAGCAACTAGCTCGAAGTTTTCTGCCTTTTATGGCCAAAACCTGCACAAACAGCACCAAGAAGGGTGAGGAACATCTTGAAATGGTACAAATTGACGACCTCCATTAATCAGTAACTAACTATTCGAGATTTCAAACTCGAAATCGAAGAGTTGAGAAGGAAATTGGAGAAAAGGAAGGTCGAGCAACCGCGAGAATCCAAAGCGTAAAAAGAAATCAAGAACTTTAAGAAAAAGAAACTATAAGTGAAGGAAGAAAAGATGAAGAGATGAGGAGACTTCATTCTTCATAATGAGAGAGTGAAAAGAGGAATTAAGGGCTAAAGGAACCCTAAGAAAATAAGATTATATGGGGCGGCAAGGGTTTCAAGAAAATATTAAACAAATTTTTACTCCATTTGCTATTTACGGTGTCTTACTATAACAATTCCGTTCTAAACTGTTATAAGTACACTACTTTCATAACGCTTAATTCGGGAATCGTTATTGTAGCCCAATATACTATAATGGTTCTTTAAAACTGTTATTATTGGGCAGTGTACTAGTTTTTTCAGCAAGCATTTATAACGCTTAGGATGGAACCGTTACAAGTAAAGCGTTATTATATCCTATATTTGGCATAGTGCTTGCGAAGGAATTGTTTCAAAATTAAAGGTGGAGCAAACGGATCGTACAAAAGGCCCTGAGAGGCAAGAATAGGAGAACCCCGTCTTATTTGTACCATCGAGTAATTCATTAAAATCTCCCAAAATACACCAAGGGGAGGACATGTTTTGAGTAATAAGACTAAGGTTGTTCCAAAAAGTAGGTTTATCTATACTTTGTGCAGGGGCATAAACCCCTGAGACAAAGATAGTAGAGTTAGTATTGGAATTTTAAATTTTAAATGTGATCATTTTAGGAGAGGATTCATAAAATGTAATTACAAGATTAGAATCATTCCATAAGGCCCATAAACCACCCGAGTGATTAACTGGGTTAACAAAATAGGAATGTTGACAATTTATAAACTTGATAAGTTTCTCCGAATTTCTTGCACAGACCATGGTTTCGGAGATGAAAAAATATTAGGTAAGTGAACTTTAGTGAGAAATTTAATTTCTCCAATAGCTTGGGGTTTTCTAACACCCCTAATATTCCAACTGATGATCTTCATAAAAAAGAAAAATATTAAATATAGTCCTTAAAATGATTCATACTACAAATGATATATCACTACTTATCAGAAAACAATCTTCCTTTGAATCTATATCTATTAATCTATAACCCTTTAAAAAGTAAGGATGGCAAAACACTATTCAAATGAATAGTAGCTGGTCTAAACACCTCCTTTAACCTCTAAAATTAATCTCTAACCTCTCCAAATCCCATCATCTTTAATCTCTCCCAAAACCAAAACTCGGAGCTTTCCTCACAATCACCCACCTCATCTGCTCGCTCTCTCTCACCTAAACCCCACATACAGTATGATACCCATACCTCGCCCGGCTCTCTGTCTGTCAATCTCTCTCTCCATCCTTAGGCCTTACCCCAACAAGTACAAATTCACCATTACCCATACTCTTACACCATGCCTCAAGTACAATTTCACCATTACGCACACTTTCGCTGACATGCCTCTGAGCCTTCTACCTACATGTAGAGAACAACTTCCTCATGCTTTAATTGAAAATATGGATCTTTCATTCAATTCTAATTCCTAATTTCTCGAATTCAATCTGCTGCCATTGACGTGAAATTAAACTTTCAGGTTCGTTTCTCCCTTTTTTAAGTTTTGTGAATTTCGTCTAACTTTGATTTTATTTAAAATTGGTGGGTCTGGTGTGTATGAATCTATTTATGGTTTTATTTGATTTGTCTTATATCTTTGTGCGAAAGAGAACAATTTTTTCTGATATTTATTGCTATAAATTGATATTTTGTTACTGATATGTACATATTCTTTCTTTTTTTATTTTTTTTCTCTATCCTTCATGCCTAGAGGCTAAACAAACACTGGATTAGTTTTCCCTCTCCGCTTTCTTCCTTCTTTCTTTTTTCTAACTTGTAATCATTTGTTGATTCTTTTGGGGTTTAAGTTTGTTGTTCCTATTCTTTTATGTAATTTCACTTTGTTTGGTTTATATAAGTATTCCTTTCTCATTTTTCCCCCTTTTGTTTTTCCATTTCTAATTGTTTGTTGAATTGTTTGGGGATTTGAATTTGTTATTCTTTTAGTTTAGAATTCACAAGCATCTAAGCACATCAAATGACACAAGGAGAGGTGCTGTAATTATGTGCATAGTGATACCCAATGCTCCTTTTTCAGGTTTCAATACTTGATTTCTCTTATTATTATGCTTGTAGCTGTTACTCTGAAGTAAGTAATCTGAGTTGGATGCCTTATACTTGTATGGTAAGTGTATCAATGAGTAGAAAGTAAAAGAAGACCCCTTTTTTTTCGGAAGGGAAAAAAAAGACACATTTTACTTCAAAGATTCATGAGAATTGAGCAACAACACCTCTGCTGGTAGAGTTTGGAGACTAACTTGGCATACTATCCAATCTTTTGTCGAATTGAGATTAGTAGGGCAAGCTATTTCGGAAAGACCCATGATAAAAGTGTTTTAGAAAAGTAGAAATCAGTGGAGGAGAAATTCAATAATGAGAAAATTGAGGTCATTCTCTAATTATCCGTCTCTTGAAAGCTTAAGCTATGTGTGTGTGTGGACTGTCCCTGTGCTTGCTGGTATAATCCTGTTATGCTGCTGCATATAGTATTTGGTTTATGAAATTTTCAGGTGGGAAACCTATGCATGTATGTGTGTGTCTGTGCATGTATGTGTCTGTGCAGATGTGTATGAGAGTGATTAATCTGTACACATCATGCATAACTCTTCACCTTCCTCCTTTGATTCCGTTGGGATATTGTGATTAATTAGATTTATGTCTTTGGTATGCTTATGTTGTTCTTGTTACTTTTTCCTTTTGTCTGTATAGGTAATGCATATGGCATGGGAGACGCCACGAAAAAATGAACTTTGCAAGGCTTGTTTAATCTCAAGGTGAGTCATCCATTGTTACATCTAAACTCAAAACGTGGAAACTTTTGCCTACTTCAGACTCTGATCTTTTTTTATGGAATTCAATGCTTATTGCACTGTTTGGATCCCTCTTGGTGTTGTATTTAGAGAGTATGATCTGGGAAAATTTGTTAAGATAATTTGACTCACAGAATCACCATAATTCTTTTCATGTATCTGAGTACTTCCTATGAGGGGATGCCTTGAAGCTTGAATGACATGTGATTAAGAAGTAATAGTTGTGATTAATGTTGTCAGTACTATTTGTTTCACTGGGTTATTGGCTTAACTACATCAGACTTAAAACAAATCCCTCTAATAGTTTTGTATTGAGTCTCGTTGTTGATGTTGACTTTTGCTTAGATTCTGGAATTGTTTCAGTTGTCCACTCAAAAAAAATAAAAAAAAAAATTCCCTTGTATATAATAGAGCAGAAGAAGACCTTTATGTTAGGAATTTCAGTCTCCCTCTTAATTCCAGGCGATGAAAAACTGTAGGATACCATTTGTTTGCTTGGCTAATTTCTGCAGCAATTCAAACAAGGGTCCTTACATTGTTTATATGGGGAGATGTCCTAAAAGTTTTCTACAAGTGAGAAAATGGTTATGTAGGAATGCTAGGAGGAAGAACCTAATTAGTAAACTCAAGCGTATGGCGTTTGTGCCTGTGGCTACGGTCTATGAGATATTAATAGAGAGGAATAAAAGATTGTGTAAACAACATAACAGGACCCGTGATAATATTGTTCGTTGTATACTCTTTGTTTGTTAGGTTAATAAATAGATGTACTGGTAGCTGAGTGTTTCTTGGCAACTTTGTCAATAAGAGATGTTAGAGTTGGTATAATAGGCGTGGTTTCGGGTATGCCCCATGATATATGTAAGTGCTTTTCTTGAATTCGGGTATTTGCATTGAAAAGAAACTTGTTCTTCTCCAAAATAAGGAAAAAAAATCTCCTTGTACCTTGAAAACTCCAGTTGGATAGTCAGAATCATGGTTAAGAGAATAATGAGAAAATGCAATTCTGTTTATTCCATGTGAAGAGTTGAGTCCATTTGTTCCTGTTGAGTTGGAAGTTTAACTCTGTGAGGTGGAGTAATGGGGGTCATCTTTAGCATTTTCATTTAAAGTTTCTGAGATATCATATTTGGTAGATGTTTGGAAACAATATGAATTTGGTGGTTTGATGTAGAATGCGAAGATCAAAAGAGATTTTTTTTTTTTTTTTTTTTTTTTGTTTATGGTGAGCATGGATGTAGGTGTAAATAATGGATGGGATAAACTGGAATTTAACTTGATTCGTTTACTTCTAAAGCCGCGGCAGCAAAGTAAATAAATCAAGGATCGTTTCTTAATCTCGCAAGACTAAGCAACAAAATTCAACGCAAGAACAACTGAGAAAAAAACTTAGGTATTTTTTTTATTCATCAACTAGTATGCGAATTACATAGAAATCAGCCATATATATAGGCTCTAGACTATCCTAATCAAACTAGGACTAGTAAACTGAAATAGGAAAGTAACTAGTTTAATTAAGACTCCTAATTAGACTCCTAAACAATAATAGGAAACTAGCTAAAATTAAGGAAGTAGAATCCTAATTAAACTAGGAAACAATAATAGGAAACTAGCTAAAATTAAGGAAGCAGAATCCTAATTGAATTAGGAAACAATATTGGAAAACTAGTTGTTGCTCATGGATGCTCCTACATCATTCCCTCCCCCTTAAAAAAAATTCGACCTCGAATCGAGTACGATGAAGTGAAACTAGCATTAAACTGATTATGTACGGACTTTACTCCAATCAAAAGAAACTACTTAAGTTCCCAAACTAAGATTAGTATGTGGTATGTTGTTGCAATGTCATGCCTAGGTCGTTCCTCTTGCTTTTGGTGTGCCTTCCATACATCGTTTGTTGGATGTGAGCCTTTCTTGAATTTTAATGGATAGCAAGGAACTAAGCTTGGTTTTAATGCGTAGCTCAAAGCCTCTTCATCTATCTTCTCCTCT
>BSSO01008132.1:0-10383 GCA_030267885.1 Mesembryanthemum crystallinum | reverse complement strand
AATTTAGCCCAAACTTAAATGATTCAAAACCCGCTCTATAGAAAAATGGCACTCTAGCTTCCCCAGCAATAGCCTTCAGTGTTCCAAAAAGCATTCTGCCGCAGCATTGATATAACTTTGACACTAACCTCGCAAAAAACTCTAATTTAATTTGATGTGGAATTAAAATGGGCTCTTCATGTTGTATACTCATATCATAATTAGTATAACTAGAATACACAACTGTAATTTACAAAATGAATTAGAAGCAGACATGCCATAATTCATAAGAAAAAACAAGACTGGCAACAAGTTATCATGCATCCTCCCGAAATCATTTAAACTTGAATCAAAGACATCACTATCCCAAGCCAACAATAATTTCACTGCTTTGTTTGACCATAATCAGTAAATTTCACATACTTTGATACATCAAACAAAATAAGCATGAACAGATTTCAGAAAAGAATAATAGAAAGGAAGAGAATGAGTGAGAGAACGAGAGGATACCTTAACTGGAAGAAGTTGAACGCTTATATCAAAATCAGCTGCATTAATACACTAAACACCTATCAGTAAACTAAAATCAATCATCACCATGCATCATCACAATGAACTGAACTCATAAACCCCATAGAACTGAAATTCAACATAGCAAACTGATATTCAACAACAACTAGCAATGAAATTCACAAAAAACTAACGAAAATTTGAGTTAAGAAATCATACAGCTAGTCGGATACTCAAAATCAACGTAATTTTCCATGTCACTGAGTTTCAAAAATTGCGGATGAAAATGTGAGAGATGATTCAATTTAGGGCAAAATCTAAGAGCTATTTAGCAAAATTCAATAGCTAGAGAGACTGAAATTGAGAGATTGAGAGAGAGAGCAGACCTTCGCTAAGAAATTTGGGGCAAAATTAAGAAGTACCGCTCGAATGAGAGAGAGAGAGAGAGAGAGAGGGAGAGTGTGTTGAAAGCATGTGAAATTTGGGGCGAAAATATGAGTGACTAGCTGGAGCGGCAGTTTTAGTAGTACTGACAATGGGCTACAAATCAGAAATATTGTCGCCCAAACATACCGCTTGGGCTACGAATTGAATTTTGTCGCCCAAAACTGGCCTTTTGGGCTACGAAATCGATTCTTGTCGCCTAAAAATGGCCTTTTGGGCTACGAAAGCACCAATTTGTCGCTCAAAGTATATTCTTGGGCCACGAAGATGACGTTTTGTCGCCCAAAGTAATTTTTGGGCCATAAAAATCAATTTCATCGCTCTAAAGTTAACAACAGCCACAAATTATGATTTTGTAGCACAAACTTAAATGATTTCGTGGCCCAAAACTATTTTTCTTGTAGTGAAACTTATCTCTAAGAGAATTGAGATCTATCCATGGATCGATCCAAAAACGTGTCCCTCCTCCATTACCCACTTCCATTAGAACGCCTTTGCTCAAGATCTCGGAAATCGTACTATGGCTCTTCAAGGAGCAACAAATATCCTTCTTTCCACCAATGTTTGGCTTTGGGAACTCCTCAAAATATCTTATGTTGCCAATTCTGTATTTTTCTCTCACTAGATCCTTTCATAATCCCTGCTCCTCATTAATAAAGCGCCAAAACCATTTACCAAGTAGAGCCAGGTTCATTTCTCGGATTGAACCAACCGCAAGGCCACCCAATTCTTTTGCCTTTTCAATCAAGTTCCACCCGACCAAACAAGTTGGTCTACTGTCTTGTTCTTTGCCCGCGCAGAAGAAATTCCGCTGAAGTCTCACAATTTTTTGAACCACATGCACTCGAATCTTGAAAAAGGACATGTAATATAAAGGGAGATTGTTAAGTAAGGCTTTTATTAGCGTAAGTCTCCCACATATAGAAAGCAGCTCGCCCTTCCAAGTCGCCAACTTCTCCTCCATTTTATCCAAAATCGACCTCCATAGTTGAAGAATACCCCGATTAGCACCGAGAGGCAAACCCAAATATTGAATAGGCAGGGATGAGGTTTTACAAAGAAGATCCTGCGCAAGCGACCCAATCTAATCCCTCTGCACATTCAACCCAATTGATGAACATTTATGAAAATTGACCTTCAAACCTGAAGAAAGTTGAGATGATATCAAGATCATCTTCACAACATCCAAGTACCGCCTCTCTGCTGGACAAAAGATAATGGTGTCATCGGCAAATTGGAGGTGAGAAAAGGTTATTCCTCCATTTGACGCACTCAGGCCTTTTGCAGCTCCCATATTCCACAGCTTTCGCAATAAGTCTATTCAAAACCTCCACTGCCATATTGAAAAGAAATGGGGATAACGGATCACCTTGGCGTAGCCCTCTCTCAAGTTTAATGGGTTGTGTGGGGGATCCCTTAACCAAAATTGAAATAGCCACTGAATTTAAGCACCAAGATATCCATTTGCACCAGCATTGTGGGAAGTTCATACACTGAAGTACACGATCTATGAATTCCCAGGATACTGAGTCGTATGCTTTATGAAAATCCAACTTCCA
Organism: Mesembryanthemum crystallinum; assembly: GCA_030267885.1. Taxonomy (NCBI): domain Eukaryota; kingdom Viridiplantae; phylum Streptophyta; class Magnoliopsida; order Caryophyllales; family Aizoaceae; genus Mesembryanthemum; species Mesembryanthemum crystallinum. The sequence goes on along the minus strand of BSSO01008132.1, from coordinate 7,891 downwards.
AACACATGCCGGATCTTTTCTTTTTAAGCAAGAGTCAATTAACTCATTCGTTATAAAAATCCCATCAAGTATTTACCTTCCTCCTATAAATGCCATCTGGGTATCTCCTATAACTAAACCAATGACTTCCTTCAATCTATTCGACAAAATCTTTGCTCAAATTTTGTACATCGCTCCAATCATGCTAATAATGGGCCGGAAGTCATTTAAATCCACTGGTGAGTCCACCTTTAGAATAAGGATGATGAATGCAACATTCAAATTTTTTGGAAATTCGCCATGTTCCCAGACGTGGTTTACAAGGACAAACATGTCGAATTTGATGGTGTTCCATGCAGCCTTTATGAAATTAAAATTAAATCCATTGGGCCCAGGAGCCTTTGAACCCTCACACTGCCAAACTGCACTTTTGACTTCTTCTTCATTTAATCTTCTAGTCAGTTTCACCCCCTGCTCGTATGATAGCTTTTTCAATCCCAAATCAGCAAAAAAAAGGCCTCTCCTTATACTCCTCTGAGAAGATGTTTTGAAATATTCAATTGTCACTCTTCTTACTTGATCTCGTTGAGAGATAGTCTCTCCATCTACCTTCAAGCTCACAATTTTGTTCCCCCTTGTGTTGTTTGACGCAACAGCATGGAAAAACCTTGTATTTTTGTCCCCGGCTTTCACCCACTTTGATCTCACCAGTTGGGCCTAATATGATTCTCTCCATTTATTCCATTTCCATAGATCAGTGATAACTTTCCTCCTATTCTTCAGTTCCTCTAGTGACAGGAGCCTGGATGAAGCAATTTTATCCCATTCCTCAAATTGTTTTTCTAACTCCTCAACCCTCTAATTAATGTCCCCGAATTCCTCTCTATTCTAAGCTCTTAATTTCTTCTTGAGATACTAAAATTTTGTTCCCACTGCCAGAGATGAACCATTACTATCAGTTTGGTCATCTTCCCATGATTGTTCCACCACCTTCATGAAATTGGGGTGATCAAGCCAACAATCCAAAAATTGAAACGGCTTTGGACCCCAATTCAACATCTCTGAGTTAACAAGAATCAGGCAATGATCTGATAGTCCCCTGCGCAATATTGAGGTTGATATACAAGGGAAGTATGTTAACCATTCTAAGTTAATAAATGCACGATCAAGCTTACTCATTGAATTGCCCCCTAAACCACGTATACTTTCCGCCTTTCTGATCAATTTCCATCAACTGCAGGCTTGTGACTAGTTGCTTGAAGTCCTCTTACCCCTCCAGCATTCACCGACCCACTATACTTGCTTTCTTCTTCTCGTAGTACTTCATTGAAGTCCTAATTATCAACCATGGAACAGCGGCTCTTGACCACTCATCTATTAATTCAGACCAGACGGTTGCTATATCGTCAACAATATTTGGGGCATAAATAGAGACCACCATACACTCCATGTCATTCTCAAGCAATACCCCTTTTAGAGCAATGCAATTTGTAGCTATCACTACCGAGCTAGCTTTGAAAAAACATGACCGCCATGCCATCACAATCCCCCCAGAATTTCCTCTTGACGGAGCAAATCTCCACTCCAAATTATTATCCTTCCAAACTTTTGCAAGATCTTTTTTACTAAAATCCTCACATTTTGTCTCTTGGACACACACCATTCCCGCATTAAATTTTTTTAATTGTGCGACGCAATACAAACTTTTTCTCACGACTATTAATCCCCCTAATATTCCATGACAAAATCTTCAAACTTACTTGAAAAAACACACCTTTAGACTGAACATGGAGCACCACTCAATATTCCTTCCATTTGTCCCACTCGCTTCTCTCTTCAGTTATAGACTTTTTTATTATGCCGACCATAACCTGATCACTATCTTTATATGTCATCCTGAGTTCTTTTGCCAGCCTAAGGATTCCAAAAGTATTATTAGACTGGAGCTGCGAATTGTGAACCTGAGAAGACCCTTTTTCCTTCTCAATACGGTGGCCCATCACCATGGGCCCACTGCATTCTTTTTCCCCAAGCCTCGCAAGAAACTTCCTCTGTTTATGATGTAGAATGCAGAAGCATAAAGAAAATAAATATTTTTGTAGTTTGTGTTTATGAATGAAAGCAATAAAGATAAACAAGATAACTCCTCTCTAAAGTCGCAACACCAAGAGAATTGATCGTGGGTGTTTCAATAACGTCGCAAGATTAAGGAAACAAAGAAAACTCGCAAGTCTTCTAAAAAGTTCTACGCAAGAACCAATTGCTAAACCCAATGTTTAACTCAATCACATAAGCTCCACTCTCCCTAAACGATTACAATGAGCCCTATTCATAGGGAATATTAACTTGCACAAAAAGAAACTAAGTAGAATTAGGAAACTTTTCAAATCCTAGACTAATTAGAATTATGAAACCTAAAGAAGTTGTCCTTTCTAAAAGATAAACTTCCTAAAAGATAATATTTTCCTAAAACGACACCTATAATATCTCTACTTTATTGACTCCAACTTAAAATTAGGAAACAAATTATAAGACTCCTAAACGAAATAAAATTCTTATTGATGCTCACGCATCAAACTCCCCTTCTTGAAAAGATTCGTCATCGAATCTTGTGATTCTCGTCTACAAGTAAAGCAAGTGACCACCTGGATCAAAAACAAATATTTGTAACCCTCCACGCATCTCTACGCAAGAGTCCTTGGTGAATGCACTATTAGCACACGAAGTCTCTTGAAGTTCTCTTTGATATCCACCTTCTATCTTGCACTCCTTTTTAAGATTGGTAACCATCTTGTTAGAACTACCTTGCGTCATGCCTGATCTTGTCAAAAATTATAACAGTCGTAAATTTTAAGTGCCCTTATTGGTTCTAAACTAATCTATTAATCCTGATTAGACCTTAATTAATTTTTGATTATTTATTAACAAAGAAACTTAATTAAAAATATACTATTATTGTTTAGTTGGACATTAGACCATAACTAAATTAGATTAGAACTGAACCAGTGACTAACTAAAAATCATTAGAGCTTAATTAAATACAACTAGAACTCAACTTGAAACAAACTAGCCTACAACTATCAATTTAACACTATCAACTAGATTTAAACTATCTATAAGGCTTAACCTATAAAAACCTATAAACTAAATTGTCTAATTCTTATTGGATCATAACCTACATCACCACACGTGTAGTGAAGAAGAGTACTAGAGTGATGAGTATGATGAGCATAGATGGTGAATAGCAATTTAGGTGATGATGATGACAAGCTATAACTAGTGATTTGGCAAATGATCCCATTGATCATAAGTGATGAGTGGCGAGATGGTGATGATAAGGAAGGGCTATGTTTAACTTGCCAAAAGAATATGAAGCCACATGATCCTTCAAGTTTGATTCATCAAGACTAGAGTACTAGCTTTATCCCTCCATTGTCTCTAAGCATAAACAACTATATAAACCCCTTCATTCATTATTCCCACCAGCCCAAACAAACACAAAACACTCAATCTCACTTGATCATTCATACGTCAAACACCACAAATATTCACAAAGCTCACAACTCCATTTTTATTACAGAAACCGAGAGAGAGAAAGTGAGAGAAGAAGAAAAGGGAAGCAGCGACAGAAGCAGGCGAGGAAGAGAGGGAGAGCTAGAGGACCCAATTCAAGGTGACTTAGCCATGCAATTGTAGCTTTGGTTTCCTTAGGTTACGGGTAATCTAGTACTAACTATAGTTTACTCTAATCCTAGCATAATCACGTCATTAGAAGGAGAGAGGAACCAAGATCAGTAGCTACTAATCAAGTCGATTAAGGTAATTCTCATGTCCATCCTTCCACCTAGGTATCTATAAGGACTAATTGAACCTTAACTATGTGTTGCATGTTGATGAAATGAGTTAAGACTAATTACCCACTTAATTTTATGCATGCTAAAATTAATGTGTGATGATGATGATGATCAAAGATTATTTTGATAATGGGTAACCTTAGTCAAATCACTTAGTTAGCTTAATCAACATGTATGTAACATTAATTAAGTTTAAAATAACTATATTAGATATTATTATTACTATTATTATTTTAATTATAAAGGTGATTTGGAACTTAGAATCATGTTTAGGAGAACAAAACCCTAGAATGATAATTAGAAATATTAATGTTATTACTATATTAAAATTACTAAATGGGTACTTTCGAAAATAAAATAAATAAAGTTACACTTATGAAATACTAATGTAAGACCTTATTAATGAGTGGAAATGATTATGGAACATAAAAGGGTATTTTGGTAACTTACCAAGTGAGTGATTTGATCATGATTGAGTTGCGATTATGGTTAAGCTATAAAGCTTATGTGATTAATATGAGATTATGAGCTACAAAAAGCTTATGAGATTGGTAAATGAGATTATGGCTAAAATGTGAATAATACTCAAAATAGTTAAACAGATAATGTTATAAAAACTGCTATAACTTAAAGTGAAAGATGGGAAGAACTTATGGCATGGTACCGCTAGAAGGGTTAGTATCGGGCAACGTGTGCACACTAGGATGGGCAATAGTCCAACGGATAACCGTTGTACCCAGAACGATCAGTCAGGTACCCGGACGGGGGTACGCGGGAGTTATAAGTAGAGTTTGGTACCTATTTGGTACAGATGGTGATTGGTATCTTATTGATACGAGTATTGATATTGATATATTATACCTTATTGGTATGTGTGTGATTATAGTACCTTATTGGTACTGAGAGGCCGATTTGGCGGGCCAGGTTGAGCTCGACATTGGGCTGAGGTTCTAGATGAAATAGCCCTTAATAACTCTTCCCAATATTAAAAGATAATAAGAATAATAAAGAGATTACTTGTCGGCTAAGAAACGTCACTGAAAGGTGACAATAAAGATAAAAGACTTCACCAAGATAATTTTTCGAAAATAAAAAGTAAAACCCATTATGATTTCCTTATTTTTACACGGTGGAGTGAGATTACTCAACATAAGCTGACTTTTCTATTTTCTCTATTTTCTTTTTGTTTTAAAGCATTACAGATGCATGATCGGGAAGACGGGTGTGTGCCATCAAGGGAAGGACGTATAGTACGATAACATAAGTTTACCTATTTGGTTAAAGACAGTTATAATATGTAATATAACTCTACTATGACTTAGAAGTTTATTATAATATAAGTACTTTAGTTAATTACTCTGTTTACTGTTTGTACCTTCTTAATTAGCCTTGTGTATAGTATATAAGTGTCTGAATGTTTATGAGATATTTAAGGCACATATATATTATATACGGCGGTAATACACTTGAATTTGGAACAACCGCTGTCGCTAAACTCTGATTAAATGAGTTTCCGAATTCCGGTGTGTTACAAAAATATTTCCACTGGGTCTTTATAGAAGGATGAAAAGAATTTCCCTTCATGATTCATCAGATAACAATTTGATGTACTTGGAAAAATCAGACACGTTTCCCCTTCGTGTTCCTTTTGGTGGAATTTGTGAGAAAATTGAGTAGATGAACACTCCACTGATAGTTTTGGTTTGTCCTTCTGTCTTAGATGTGCAAGGTTCTCGCTTTTTTCCTCAAAGACTCAAATGACAATGGGTTCTTCCAAGGAATGACCAAGATTTGATTTTTAGATATCTTCTTTGACCAAGGTTTCTTCTTTTTCCTCTTGATCCCGAGGTGATTTAATATGATCTTCAACCCTTTCAGCTTCTTGCAATTTCTTCAGTTCTTGTTTTTCTTGCTCAAATCTCTTCCATGCGGCGTGAAGTTCTTCGTTCTTGAGAAGTTCTTACTCCCACCTCAACGCCTTCAATTGTATACGAATTTGATCCAGCTTCGAGTGATTATCTTCCCATGACTTGAAAATCACCATTATAGATCTTTGACCATTTGAAGTTGAAGGAATCTCTAAAACTAGCTCTGATACCAATTTGATGTAGAATGCGAAAGTTCAAAGAAAATAAATATTTTTGTAGTTTGTGTTTATGAATGAAAGCAACAAAGATAAACAATATAACTCCTCTCTAAAGTCGCAACAGCAAGAGAAATTGATCTAGGGCGTTTCAATAACCTCACAAGATTAAGGAAATAAAGAAAACTCGCAAGCCTTCTAAAAAGTTCTATGCAAGAACCGATTGCTAAACCCAATGTTTAACTCAATCACATAAGCTCCACTCTCCCTAAACGATTACAATGAGCCCTATTTATATGGAATATTAACTTGCACAAAAAGAAACTAAATATAATTAGGAAACTTTCCAAATCTTAGACTAATTAGAATTAGGAAACCTAAAGAAGTTGTCCTTCCTAAAAGATAAACTTCCTAAAAGATAATATATTCCTAAAACGACTCCTATAATATCTCTACTTTATTGACTCCAACTTAAATTAGGAAACAAATTATAAGACTCCTAAACGAAATAAAATTCTTCTTGATGCTCACGCATCATTTTATCTGTTTTCCTTCTTCTCTTGTCTACCTTTTTTTAAAAATAGTCCGCTAAGAAACTAAGAGAAATATCCTCCTCAAAGCCTAGAGGTTTTATTGGGCCTAATTCTGCAGTACTAATTGAATTAGTACTTTCCTTGGAGCAGGCCGGGGCAAAGTGGCCATTCTGAGTTGCATTAGGGCATCTTTTCTTTTTATTTTCCACGTTTCTCCCTTCAGGTATCGTGCCAAAGTGTCACACCCCAAACTCACTAATCCCGAACTTAGGAAAAACGACTAATGAATCTGGGGCGTTAACCGCCACATCCAACCCGAAAGTCAATTGTTAAGGCTAATTTAAAGAGCAAACGCAATTACTAAAAATCATCTTGTCTAAATATGAGAATTAAGTGAAATCCATAATTAACCAAAGTACTAGACTTATTACAAAGGCCTCACAAACATGACCATCAAACCATAAACTCAAAAGTATCCAAATGTCTTAACCAAAACTAGCTAGGTGAATCACTCAACTAACTAATGCAAAGTCTCGACTCTCCATACCTCGATCAACCTGAAACAAGAGCATTCCAGACACACATGGAAAACAGAAATTCATAAAATCAGTACAAACTGAGTAAGACATCCAAACTTCGTAAAATTCATAACACACACTCTTGAAAGAGGTTTTGTTTACTTCGAAATTCATTTTCAATGCACATAACCTTGTAAAGGTTCATTTGGAATAATTCCCATAAGTGTGACGAGTAATTAACACATAAGAAGTGTCGTATTTAAAGAAATAAGAGAGCCCACTAGCCGATAGCCACATACCACGACACTAGTGAATAATAAATAGAGCAGTAGAGCGCTCAAGCTTTGGTTTGTATGATGAGTAGATTCTAGCCATGGACTTATAAACTCAAGGTATACATACCACCCTACGCACTCATACGCACGTGTTAGGGATTTGGGGATCGCCATCCCTGACCAACATTATCGGTCTTGCTTAGTCGAGTTTTCGACACAACCATAGTGATGACCCTTTGGGTTTACACTTTGATAAATACACTCTTTTTACTCCTTTTGGGTTAAAGGAGTTTTATTCTCTTTATTAATCAAATTCAAGTAATTCCATATGCAGGAAAAAGAGTTATTTTGAAAACTCAAGACTATTATAAGTCAAACTCAAGAATTTGGACCGCCCTAACATAACATAATAGTTCATGCTATTGAGTATAAAAATCGACAGAGTTTCGACTACCATGAGAAGGTATATGAACTCAAATCATAAATTTTTAATCATATAATTGAATGATACTTCATGTACAATGGCATATGGTCTCATGGCTGCATGTAGATGACTATTGATAAATTAAACATTCTATATATTGAACCCATGTGGATTAAGTAACATATTTCATTTTATAAACAACTTGACAATCAATTTAGAAAAGCA
>BSSO01008131.1:0-10384 GCA_030267885.1 Mesembryanthemum crystallinum | reverse complement strand
AGAATAGTCCACTACTGGCTAAAAAAAAAAAAAAAAAATAAAAAAAAATAAAAAAAAAAAACCAATGCAGTTAAAAGAAATCACAAGAGAAATGCACACCAAAATAACCAAAACAAAGTCAAACTTATCAAAATGAATACTGTACTTAATCTCAAACAAGCTGTTAATGAACAAAATATTCAATCGGGAGTAACCCCATTCAATAACTCCACCAATGCTCCAGCAAAACCATGAAGGAAAAATAAACTCCATAAAGGCACTAAGCAAAATCCAACCAATCCTCCTGCAGAGCAAAATGGAGAAAATCAATTCAAAACTCTTAAAGAAATACAGCCAAGTAATTCTTATCCCACATAGCCTAACATTTGAACCAAAAAGAAGAGAAAGAAAGAAGCAGCTAGCCATAATCCATTCAAAGCAAAATTGCAACCACATAAAAGATGAAAAGTAAATAATACTGGAACATAAAAGAAGCTGCTCAATCCAGTAAGAAACCAAGTAACTGAAATTCATAAGATCCTTCATTAACATAAGAACATGACTGAGCCAAAGCAAGTATCATAACATCCTTTTTCCAGTACAAAAAGTGCAAGGATAAGCTTTTGCACCTACATAGTTAACATCTAGAACACTTCCTACCATAGAAACCCAAAATGGGTAAGAGGAGCCCTCAAAAAGTACATAAACAGTACCATCATACTTAAGCAGAGACCTAAAAGACCAAAAAAAGACACAAAGAGTCTTCATCATCACTGGAAAGAGGGAAAAGAAGGCTAAGCAGTGCCACCTGCCTGACCACTCTACTTGTCCATGTTTTCACCAGGTTCCTCGAACCTGTTCTTCTTGTTGGAATCAGTAGAGAAAGAGGTAGCAGAGTTTTCATGAAATCCCATCACCACATCAATATCATCCTCAAATCCAGAAGGAAGAGAGGGTGTAGAAATCAGATTATCACCAAAGTGATCAACTGGTGAAAGAGGGCCGCCATCCATCAAAGAGGCTGGTGGAGCAATGGAGAGCGGAACCGGGTCAAAGACAGGCTCTAAGGGAGAAGAGTACCCAGCATTAGAAGCTTCTATCATCGCCAAAGGCTCAATGGTACAAATAGGAGAATACTCCCCTTCTTCAACCTAATCACTTGAAGCTTGGAAGGAATTTCCAAAATGATTATGGGGAAGAGTAGGGAACAGAGTGAGGGGCGGCACGAGCTTGCTATCCTTCTTCATTTCCTCAGAAACTTTGGCGCTTGAGGTCAAAGCTGGAACAACTTTTTTGAAACCGCCATTGCCATTCTTCCTCCTTGTTTAGACAGGAAGTGCATCTTAGTCTTCTTCATAGGGGTGATTTTCTCAAAAAGCTCAAGTTCAGGACCCACATAAGGAGAAGAACCTCCTTCAACTAAGTCAACACCAGAAACACACAGATTAGCATTACTAAAGCTTTTAATAACAACTTCTACAGCTGCATTATGAACCACCTTAGGACAAGTATAAGTAACGTGATCCTTACACCCACATAAAGCACATAGATCGTGGAGACCCTCATAGTGAATGGCCAACTTCTTCTCCAAATTACCAAACTTCACTAGAACTGCACCTTTGAGTGGTTTAGAGATATCAATGGACACACAAGCTCTTGCAAATTTTCCCCTTTCTTGATTAAGGGTGACTTGATCCACTTTAACAAGGACTCCCACAGGTTGAAGAATAAACCTAAGTGCTTCCACAGTCCAAAACTCCATGGGGAGATTGGGGATTCTAACCCATTGATCAATGAACTGAATAGGGGAAGCATAAGGATCAAAGAAAGGCACCCAAGGTTCAAGGACAAAACTCAGCCCTTGAATAAACCAAGGTCTCCCACTTCACACCCATTGCTTGTCAAACACATTAGAAAACTTAATTAAAAGTCATTTGTTACCCAAGTCCACAAAAGAAACTTCCCCTTTAACCCCAGTCCAGTCAAGTTTAGTTTTAGCTTTAATGATTGAGACTAACACAAAATCACCCCAGACCTTCGCCAAAAGACACAGAGACTGAAAATCCCTCATCATACCTTCCAAATCTATAGGACCCGGAGGTGTAGGGGGGATCAGTCCATCACCACATTGAAGCACATGTTGGCCATCAATACCATGAGGTTCGACCTGGGCATCGGGAGGAACAGGGAGAGCCTCACATCCCACGCCATGCTGAAGGGAGTGCTTGAATAAGGGAAACGGGTCTTCACTATTTCCACCAGCAGAGCCATCTCCAAAGAGGAGACCACTGTGGAGTCTGGAAGTGTTCTCGAGAGGGGAAATCTCAGTGGAACATATAATGTTGGCATTTTGATTGTGAACAGGATATGAAGAAAAACTTTGCATGACCAAAGAGGATGAAAGATCAATGCAAGCAAGAGAATGTTGTGGCAAAACTACAATGAGACAAGAGTTTAAATAGACCAAAAGCACGCTAAACGAAGCACTAATGTCATAATCTAGAACCCTCTTTCCCCACGCCAACACAGAGATGGGAGAGAAACCAGTAGAGAGATTAAGAGAGTCATTAAATAAATTAATCTCATAAACAGTACAACAACTACACTCCAAATAAGAAAATTAATTATAAATTTCCCTATTATGGAGAGAGCAAAGAAGTTATAATTAATTAGACCAAAGTAAATGATAAACACAATAAATGTACTCAGAAAGAGGTAGTCATAATACCTGATCTGAGTAAAGCAAATCCAAATTACCTTGTGCCTCAAGGAAAATCCAAATCTTACCCAAATGCAGAAATCAATCTTGAATAAACCAAAACTTGCCTCGAAACCAATCAAGGGAGCAGATTGGCAATAATTCACTCTAATCCTAGTATTAGGGGTAATAATACCACTAGCCACTTTCATCGCACGCCTGCAGACAACTCTAACATCGATTAAATTAACAATTAATCGAGAAATTTCAACAGGGTATAAAACCCTAATCCATCCACCTTTTGAGGTGATTCGCTAAAATAGTTGACAATCTCTTCAGAAAGGAGAGATTTAGGATGGGAATCACACTTCAAGCAAGGGTGATTTTCGAAAAAGTAGAAGGAGAGCTACAGACAGTGAAGAGAGAGAGGGGAGAAGGGAGGGAAGAAGAGAGAGACCGGCGTCTGGGAGTCGAAGAGTCAGGAGGTCTCATTTTTTCTTTTCCTTGTGTTTTCGGCTTTAAAGTTACATATATATCCACTAACAGCTTGTAAAGGGAAACTAGTTTTCATATCCCATATGATGCACGGAAGCATCATATAATTAATTAAAGTATTTTATTATTTTATGTTGTATCTTTATTGAGATGTTAAAGCTTCTATGACTATAAATTAATTTTAGGGAAATTCCAATTGGTACCCTTGAGTTTAAGACCTTTCTAGTTGGTGCCCAAAATCTTTTTAAAATCTAAATGGTGCCCCTGTAATATTAGCATTTATTACTTGGTGACCTAAATTTTAAGAGAAATGTTGATTGAGTCGTTAATTTGTAATCGTGGCATCTTATCTTGGTCTTACCACCCAATTTCAATTTCCCCTCACTAATCAGTCCCTCAATCTTCACTTTCAAGCTCTAGTTTTGCTCCCCTAAGCTTATTATTATGTCATTCAAGTTTTAATTTTGCACCTTAAAACATTATGAATAATCGAGATAAAGCATTAGAGAAGTAGATACGGAGAATATGTGCAAAATCAATAAGTTAATCACCTCAATTAACAACTTTCTCAAAGAAATCAGGATCTCAATCGACACAATCGGAGATGGTAACAACTGGTGATACCTCTAATCCTGCAAATGTAGCGAGAAACTTGAATGGTGAGCTGGAATCGATAAGCGCTGAACAATTGGTGGACGCTGTGAATTTTTGAAGAAGGTCTTGTCTCCATCGGCAAGTCTTGTTCATCCTGGAGTTTAGGAGAAGCTCAAATCGGCTCTTCAAGTGTCTACTTCTCCTGGTTCATGGGGGAAAGAGGTCGAAGCGGAGGAAGTGGTGAAAACCCCAGTTAGAGTGGTCTCTCCTTGGGATAATTTCGATGTCTCTAAATTAAGCTCTGCTAGATTTAAGCTACAATTTGTTCCACCTGCTGAGATTAATGGAAAGAAATTCAGTAAAATTGAATCAAGTGATATACAGTCTGAGATAGAGTATTGGAATTGTGCTGTTATATGCTTTGCGCTTGTGCAAAACCCCCATACCAGATTATGAATGGGTATATTAGGAGAATATGGAAGCAGTTTGGTGTTGATAAAGCTGTTATGATGAAAAATGGAATGACACTGGTTCACTTTGATTCTGTTGCTGGGAGAGATGATGTTTTGAAAAACTGGGGTATTCTATTTTGACAGTAAGCCTTTGATTGTCAGACCTTGGAGTGAAGATGTAGATGTATCTAGTGACTCTATAGCCTCTATTCCTATCTGGATTAGGCTTCCAAACTTAGATGTCAGATATTGGAGTCCTATGGGGATAAGCAAGATATGCAGCCTGGTAGGCCATCCTATCATGGTTGACAAGAATACTAAAAACTGGAATCAACTATGTCAGGGCATTAGTTGAGGTTCCAGTGGATGCCTCTTATCTTGAGGAGGTGGAATTTCAAAATGTGCAGGGGAGGATTATTTCTCAAATCGGTTGTCTATGAATGGAAACCTTCAAAATGCAGCTTTTGCAAGGCTCTAGAGCATGATGTAGAGAATTGCAGGAAGATACAACAAAAGCAGGTTTGGCAATCAAAAGCAGCAGCTCCTACAAAGCAACTTGCATAGCCTATTGCAAATTAGAGCAACAAATTTAGTACCAATAAGGATGCAGGTAAGGAGCCAGTCAATGATGGTGATGGTTGGACCAGAGTTGAGAAAAATTCAAAGAAACCAGTAAGTGTTCAGAATGCTGATAAAGCCTCTACTTCTAATGCTTTTGGGGTGCTAGTTGAGGATGAATCCCTTCTATTGGATGTGAATGGAAATGTGTCAAAAATCCCTGTCCTACTCCCTGATGGACATGGATAGATTGCTTGCTTGGAATATAAGAGGCCTTAATTGGCCTAATAAACAAAGAGAGGTTGCTCTCTTTTGTAGGAGGAATAAGGTGGGTATGGGAGCTCTGTTAGAAATAAAAATTAAAGCAGAAAAGTTCAGTAAATGTTATAGTAGAATTTGCAATGAGTGGGGATGTTATGTGAATCACCAGCATCACCAAAGAGGTAGAATTTGGCTTATGTGGAGAAAAGATATGTATGAAGTGACTGTTGAAGATGCCTCTGCTCAACATGTCCATTGTAAGGTGACTCTAATAGCTTCCAGAAATTCATTTTATGCTTCCTTTGTCTATGCATATAATGATATGACTGATAGAAGGAGCTTATGGGATAGTCTTGTGGACCTATCTATTAATATGCAATGCCCTTGGATTATTTTGGGGGATTTCAACTGTGTTTTATCTATGTCTGAAAGAATAGGTGGTAACCCTATCACCTATAGTGACATTAGAGATTTCAGGGATTGTCTTGATATATGCCAACTTCAGGATCTTCATTGGGAGGGGTGCACTGGTACTCACACATTGAGTAATAAGCAGCATGGCCATGATAGAATTTGGTCAAAATTGGATAGGGTACTGGTGAATGGCCATGATAGAATTCAGGGATTGTCTTGATATAATGATTCTTTTGCTAATTTCTCAGTAGAAGAAATCTTAGATCATTATCCTGCCCTAGTGACTATTAGCAAAGACTGTAAGCCTAGAAAGCTTCCTTTCAAATTCTGTGATATGTGGGCTGATGAGGAGAGTTTTGGTGCTATTGTTCATCAAACTTGGAGCATGAAAGTTATAGGCAATAAAATGAAGAATGTTATTCAGAAACTGAAAGCTCTAAAGCAACCTCTGAAGAAACTGCATAGAGGCAAATTTGCTGACATACATGAAAAGGTAGATAAAAGCAGAACCAGTTTGCAACAAGCTTAAGAATATCTGCACAACCATCCTTTTGATCCTGAAGCACAAATGAAAGAAAAAGAGCTACTGAGAGAATATCATTTCTTGCACTCTGCTGCTAAAAAGCTCGTGAAACAAAGGAGCAAGGTGGATTGGTTGAGGCTTGGAGATTCAAATACTGCATACTTTCATTCTGTCATTAAATAGAGAAGAAGTAAGAGCAAGATTATCTTAATAGTGGAGGAAGATGGTATCAGAAGCTATGATCCTGAAAAAATACAAAATCATTTTGTCACTTATTTTGAAAATATGTTGGGGATAAGTAAGAGCAGAAATCCAATTGATCCTCAAGTTATCAGTGTTGGGAAGTCATTACAAATTGATCATCAGCTGCAGTTGATAGCTCCATTTACAAAGAAGGAAATCAAAGAGGCTTTCTTCTCAATTCCAAGTATGAAGAGTCCAGGGCCTGATGGATACAACTCTGGTTTCTATAAAGCTACATGGGGTGAGATTGGAAATGAGATTTGTGAAGCCATCCAGGAATTCTTCACTACAGGTCAGATGTATAATAGTCGAAATACTACTGCTATTGCTTTTGTTCCTAAATTTGACTCTGCAAGCAATGTTAATGATTATAAGCCTATATCTTGTTGTAATGTTCTTTATAAAGCTATTTCAAAGCTAATATGCAATAGGCTTAAGCTGGTTCTTCCTGAGATCATCCAAGACAACCAAGGAGCATTTGTGCAAGGTAGAGCAATTGCTCACAACATCCTGATCAGTCAAGACATCATCAGAATGTATGGTAGGCATAAGATATCTCCTAGATGCCTTATGAAAATTGATCTTCGCAAGGCGTATGATTCAGTTGATTGGAAGTTTATTCTAGAATTACTCGTGGCTCTTGGTTTTCCAAGTAAATTCTGCAAATGGATTGAAGCTTGCATGACAACCACCAGTTTTTCTGTGATTGTTAATGGAGAGTTATGTGGTTACTTCAAGGGTGGTAGAGGTTTGAGACAAGGGGATCTTATATCTCCACTCCTCTTTGTCATCGCCATGGAATATTTCACTAGGCTCACAGAACATGCAGCTGATAAGTCTCCCCAGTTCAGATTTCACCCTTTATGCAAATCCCTCAAGCTAGTTAATCTGTGTTTTGCAGATGACTTGCTTTTATTTTGTAAGGGAAATTGTGCGTCAGTTAGCACCCTGCAGAAATGCCTAGATGAATTTGCATCAACCTCTGGGCTTAATGTGAATAATATGAAGTCATGTCTATACACTGCTGGTATTACTCAAGCTGTTGAAAATCATATACTACAACTGACTGGTTTTGTGAAGGGTACATTTCCCATGAGATACCTTGGTCTTCCCCTCTCTCCAACAAAGTGGAACAGGGTTGATTGCCAAGTTTTGGTTGATAAAATTGCAGCTAGAGTGAAGTGTTGGACTAGTAGACACTTATCCTACTCTGGGAGGTGTCAACTAGTTAACTCTATCTTGTTCTCACTACAAGTTTTGGTCTTCTGTCTTTGTTCTTCCGCAGCACATTGTAAAGAAAGTTGAAGCCATATGTAGACAGTTCCTATGGGGCCAGGATCAGAAGAAGAATCCATTAGTCGCCTGGGATAAAGTGTGTCAACCCAGGAGTTGTGGTGGCCTAGCAATTAAGAGCTATCAAGTGTGGAATACAGCTGCAATGGGGAAGCATATTTGGAACATTTCTGCAAAAAAAAAAAAACTTTCTCAAAGAAAATGGGCACCAAGTAGAAAAGGTAAATAATATAGGGGCACCATCTGGATTTCGTAGAAATATTGGGCACCAATTGGAAATGTCTTAACTACAAGGGTACCAATTGGAATTTCCCTTAATTTTAAAAATTCACTTTCAATTTGAATAATTTTTGAAAAATTAATGTTTATTCTAATTTTTCTCTTATTATACATGTGTATAAATGTTAAATAAGTACCTATCTAGTTATGTAACTGATGATAGGTTACTAAACATATTGTCATATATATAAAACTAGTTTGTGATCCCGTGCCCGTGCGATGCACGAATAAACAAAATTACACGCTACTTAGTTACCTTTTTATGTCATATTTGGTATATAGGTCCACTTATGAATAAATTTTAATATCTTGTTATGTTGTCTTATGTACTTCAACATCAAGTTCTAATTTTGAGTTTTCAAAAATTATTTTCCAATAATAATTTTCATCATGTTTGAAAGCTGGTGTAACAAATATTTTGTATTAATGCTACCTTAAAATAGTTTAGGAATTACATTGTGCTTATATAGGCGTGATTATTGATTTTTAAAACTTCCTACATTGAACCAAAAGTTTTATAAAGTGTTAATTTGCAAAATTGACAGTTTTATTTTAGACCTTTATAACAATTTGCTTTGGAGATCATTATGTAAGTTAACACGATTTTAATAGTTCTATATTGAATTCAATTCTACTTATAAGGGTAATTTTTTTATTTTATGTAGTGTGTTATATAACTCATTTGCCTATCAACATCTTAATCAATCATTAATTTTAAACCTTAGATCCTTTCTCCTGTTTTTTTACCCTTCTTATTCATTGTTATTCTTTATATTTTCCAGTTTTATATTAATTTGCATTCTAGTTGTACATGACTCTGATTGAGAAAATAAATAGCAGTGAGTTAGGAGAATTTATCACCATTAAATATCTGTCAATGTAATCTATATAATAAGTTTAAAAGGCATGAATTCAACCACATTGCGACACATCACATGCCAAGTTGGATGATGACGTGTCATAAAACTTGCTTAGTCAGCCAATTAAACACTAATAATAAAAATAAAAGATTAAAAAGAATGCATTTCATCATTCACATTTCTCACTAAATGTATATTAATTTATAATAAAACTTATTATTCTTTTCATTTATTACATTAAAAGTATTTAAAGGGTAATTAATTATCCAACTCTCTCTCATTCATTTTTTTTGTTATAAAGAATTATCTAAATTCCAATGGGATCCAAAGAGTAAAATTGAATTCAATATATCACATTTAGAATGATGTTAAAACACACCATGATCTCATAAAATAAATTGTACAAATTAAAATTTATATAATGGCCAACATGATTTCTTTTTTTTTCTTTTTTCTTTTTTTATGAACTATGCTGATAAGTAGACCGATAAACCAAGTAAAAGGAAAAAAAAGTAAAAAATAAAATAAAAATTAACATGTACAATGGGATTACCAAGTTTAAGCATTGCTAAACCAATTATAGATTTAACCCGTGCATCGCACGGGATCACAAACTAGTTAAATATTATAATATGCATTAAATAAGATATATTTCTTCATGTTCGAAAAATTGGATAGACTACGAATTAAATTGTGAGAGTACTATTTTTATTAATATATGTAACCGACGTTTAATAGCTTAAACATTTAATTAGTGAGATTCATTTTTAATACTATTTATAACCGACATTTGGAACATTACGCATTGAATTAGATAATTTATGAGATCATGTTTATTTCAACATTACATTATATATTTTTGCTTTTTTTTCCCCTATGCTTAAATTGCTGACTAAGCAATAAGTGCGACATGTCATCATCCAATTTGGCATGCCATGTGGCAAGCTATGGTTGAATTCATGCCTTTTAAACTAATTATATAGAATATAGATTACATTAAATTTTCTACAATGATGATAATACGTCAAAGCAAACATCAAATGCCTATAGTTGCTAAAATTACTTTGGTCCACTAGTTTTAGGTACCTTTTTGGTTCAAAAACCTAAGAATAATTTTTGAATTCGGTTATAATTTTATTAAAACTAGTTTTGAATTGCACGCAATGCGTGCGTTTTATACGGAATATATTAAATTTTATGTTATATGAAAAAATTCTTAAAATAGATTAAAAATTCAGAGTATTGTAATATTAAAGTGATTAAAGATAAAATAATGAAATTACAATGAGTCGACAAATATAAAAACTAATTTATAGACATTAAATTATCCAACAAAGTATATTACAGTAATCATGTCTTGTGAAAACATCGTCCGATCCATATCACGCACCCTGGAAATAAAATTTACAAACGCAATTATTAGAATTACTATTTAAGTATGGATAGAATATATGCCTAACAATGTCAAACATTATTCAACCAAAAAAAAAAAAAACCTATATAAATTAGCATTATGATAACCATAATAAAATATTCGAGTTGTCAATACCTGTCATTATAATTGTTGTGCATTCTGCAAAAATACTTCTTTGTACACAACATTCCTTGTGAAGACTCCATCTCTTCCACGAACATGGCCTTTATCAACCAAAATTTTTGTTGTCTGTTGGGATGTCCCTCTTGAGAGTGCAACATACAGCTGACCATGACTAAAGACATGTTCTGGAAGATATAT
>BSSO01008130.1:0-10385 GCA_030267885.1 Mesembryanthemum crystallinum | reverse complement strand
GGTTAGGGATCACACAAGGGTCTAATTCTCTCAAACTCACTAAGACAATGAGGGAATTATGGGGTGTAAGCCACAAAGGCAAACAAAGATTTAAGAACTCACAAAGAAAACTTAAACCTAGTTAAGAACTCACAAAGAGAACTTTGAGAATAACTCTCGATTTCATTAATCAACTCGCCATGTCAATTAAATGTGTACAATGGGTCCTATTTATAGAGAAAATGAAATAGCTTGCAGAAAAAGAAACTAAATACACTTTAGGAAACTTTCCAAGTCCTACACTAACTAGAATTAGAAAACCTAAATAGTTTGACCTTCCTAAAAGATAAACTTTCCTAAAAAGACTCCTATAATATCTCTACTATATTCACTCCAAAATAAACTAAGAAACAAATAATAAGACTCCTAAATAAAATAAAATCATTCCCGATACTCATGCATCAAAACCACTCAAAATGACTATAATCTGGGTTGTTATTGTTGCATGGGAGGTACTTGAAGTAATTGACCCATCCGGTACCAACATCCTTAGTGGCTCCGACTTCCTTCCACGTCCCAAAATCCAAGACCTTACGAACTTTTCTCATTCCGACCCTTTCCAAAGGGCTGAAGACATAACGCACCTCCCCATCGTCATCGTCCTCGTCATCATCCTCATGATCATACCATATCCTCCTTGGCCGCCACCCTCAAAAATCTTGGAGGGGTGGTGTTTGTATATGTCGATTTCAACCATCCAAGAGTAATCAGTAAATAGGAGTGGATCACCATTAATCTTTCTCTTAAGGAACTTGTTTATAAGTTGTTTGGTGGTGGGTCTAAACTGATATTCGAGGAGCACCGGTTGCGGTGGCAGTGGCAGTGGTTGTAGCAGCGGTGGAAGGGACTCCGTGATCAAGAAACTGAAAGAATGAATACAGTCAACAAATCAAATCAATCCGATTAAATATTTCTTTCATGAAAGGTAAGAATATATATAAAACTGATGGAGGTAAGAAAGAACTACTTGTACTACTACGTACGTCTTATATGTAATACCTACGCTAATATAAGGATAAGACATACACTGTCAATACTTTGCTTATCAAAAGGATTAAGGCAAGGAGATAAGAGAGTGTATATAACACCCACGAAAATAATACCACTTATAAACAAGATCATTTCGATGCACAACGGAATTAAGTGGTAATAATCTCGTAAGTATTATGCCACACCTGATGTAAGCCATATGAAAGGCTATAAATTTTTTTGTGTTAGTAATGAATTAAGAGAGAGATTAACTAAAGATAACTCAAACCAAACTATTGTATCAAAGTCTTACATACTTAAACCAAATCCAAATTATTCCAATTGCACTCATACATCATTATTATTCAAAATCCAAAATAGAGTGACAGATTCCTCGCTCGCACAAATCCCATAAAATCCCGTCAACCTGTTCACCGAAGACAAACAGCGCGTATAGTACGTGAAACATACAAAAGAGATTAATTTAGCATTTCACTAAGTAAATACACCCCACCATGTAAAACTAGGTTTTATTATATTTTGTGGTTACACTTAGCAGTTAACACATTACTACGCGCGCGCGCGCGCGCACACACACACACGTTACTACGCGCGCGTGCACACACACACACGCACGCACACGCACACACGCGCACACGAGCACACGCGCGCGCACACACACACACATTGCTTATTTCCCGATCTTATTAACTTACCTCGGGTTCATTTAATCATTGATAGTTAGTATAACTCTCAACACTTACAATCACACATATCAAGCTATCAAGACCATTCTTTACTCATACATCAAATCATTATAACACAACATGATAATTTCTAATCCAATAATACTGTCATTTTCAATAGATGTTTTAGGGCGAACTCAATGAGATAAGAGGACAAGACATAGGTTGGAGACGAATCTCCAAATCCTATGCAACACAGCTGGCAATTGCCCGAGTTTGTCAGAAACCGATACGCTTCTAGGCACTTTTTGCCTAACCATGTGTGAATCACTCATCACACAACTTATAACTCATATGAGACTCTATCTCACTAATACATCATTTTTACTCATTTGTGTTGACACCTTTTTATCTCTTTTATTTTACTTTCAATTCAACATTAACATAGGCATTTCGCTCCATGTGCACGCGCTAACTATGATCATGGGGACAAACTCCATGTTTGAGGTCTTTCTCCCCTTGGACCAAAACTCTAAGATGTGCACATCCCCGGAGACTCGGGGAACTTATCCCTTCATCATTCTGACTTTCTACTAGTCCACTTTACTCTCGATTGTACCTCTCGAGAGTCCTACCAAAAAAGAGGTAGAACAGCCCATAACTAATACTCTCTTATCTCATGATCATTCCACCATGAACATTATTCCGTTTAGTTCATCAAGCATATCACTATACACAATCAGTTCATCACTTAGGCACTTAGCCCATTTTACATAACATTTTCTCAAGCCAAGCTTTAGTCTGAACTTCATCTTATATCCATATAAACACAAGTGTCGATACTCCGATATATCAATATTTCTCATTTCATCGCCTTTCGGCTTAATTCAGTTCATACACAATATATATAACATAAGTACTCATTTCTAGCTTAATTTTTAGCTTGTTTACTTATTCTTTTTAGCTCATTAACCCTTACAATACTTATACCATATATCATAGCCATAATGACATTCAAATTCATCATTTTATTCATCATTCTTACAGCATGCTTATTCTCATCAAAATTGATACTTTAACCCATAGTTTCAATTTACCGTCTTAACATATTCGTACCATAATTCATGAAAAAAATTCATCTCTAATTATTTTCACATGCTTACACTCAATCAAAACCATTAATTTTACTGATTTAAACATAGGGTACAGCCCTATACATTTTTACATGCAAACTCATGCAATTTCTTATGTAAACATGCCAAATTAGCTATTTAGCTATAGTAGAAAAATCAGACATGTTCAACATTTCATATCTCATAAAACATAAGTCCGTTTTACATGAATTTTTGGCTACAAGCTTATCGCATACCATACTAAACATATCAACAATCAGATAATAATTCCAAACATGCATTCTCAAGATATAAGAGTTCAAATTAGGCTTGTTAACACACTTAGCACATAATGAAAATCGTGGTTATCTTCTTAGTTCATTTAACAGGGGTTGGATAGGCATATATTTACCTTGTTCCAACAACAAGTACGCGACTAGACGAACTCTGAATACGCTCCAATTATTCGTTAACACAAATCAGTACAAAAATCACCGAACACAAGGGCTCATACAAACGAATATCATTTGGTTACTTACCAAATGAACATATATCCATTCTAATACTTTATAACTCATTAATCTAACATTATTCCATCTACAATTAGTCTATTTATCACCTCTTACACTCGGTTCATCAACCAATTCATCCATCCGCAAAATTAATCCATATTTTAGCTTAACCCAATTACGATCTATAATATTTACCTTATAAAATTGACATGCAAAGTGGTATATTATTCAACCCTTTCTATACTAAGATACATCTCTTATCATCTTTTACTCAATAAAAATTATTCTTTTTAAGCTTATTAGTCTTAGCTAATCACTTGGGATAATCACTAATCCTCAAGATTTCTACTTAAATAAATACATGCATGTACATAAAACGATAGTTAGATAATAACCTTGATTCGAAGAGTGGTTGGACGTGCGGGTTCTTGATCCGATTGAGGCGATGGTGGTGCACGTTCTGAAAATATTATATGTGACCACTAGTTAGAAGTAAAAAATCCAAAAACAAGAATAAACACTAAGTATAGAACAAGTAGTAAAGCTTACCAAGTTTGATCAACTTACGCTATCACTAAACTTGGATTGACAACCTCAAGAACACTTGAAATAGAGCATTGAAGCTAAGGAAAAGTGGTGGTTTTGGGTGGTGGTTCACTCGGCTATGGGTGGCCGACTACCTCTCTTTCTTCCTCTTCTCTTAACTTGGTAATAATTTACTTGGGAAGGTGATTGTGTGTGTTAGGAAGCAAAGCTTTCCTTTTATAAAGTTGATGAGACTAGGGCATGGCCATATCTCCACACATTGGCTCAACTTTCCCACAACACTATTACATGCATAAATAATTGAAAATTTTGTCAGAAACCACCGTTTAAAATATGACTTTTTTATGCAGCCACCTTATATAATTTTTTTTTTAACAAAACCAACTTATAAAATATTTCCAATTGAATCCAGCCACCTTAACCTCTTTTCCGGCGAAAAAATAAAGTGAACTGACCGAATTACCCTTATATTTTGCCACTCTGTAGATTAAATGAACCATATGCAATTTATATGAGGGTAGTTTGGTCAGTTCACTTTGTTTTTTGGCGGAAAAAGAGGTTAAGGTGGTTGGACTTGATCGGAATTATTTATAAGGTGGTTTGGCTTAAAAAAATTATATAAAGTGGCTGCATAAAAAATCATATTTTATAAGGTGGTTTCCGACAAATTTTTCTAAATAATTTATCTTTATATTTCCTTGGGAAATAATCCACTCAATCTCCCATGTGACACTTGCTTGCCTTAACCCATGTGATACTAGTCCTTCTTAGGTCCATGTAACATATCCATGTGATACATTCTTACCAATAATCTTTACAACATGTTCATGTGTTAAATGGCACTAACTCATGCCAAACGTGACCTAGGGATTAGTTAATAAAAACATCCCCAATCCAATGCTTAATCATTCGGCTAATAACCCAATTATCACTTAATTAATCACAATTTACCCTTAATTAGGTACTTAAATATTCGGGATATTACAGGATAATAATAAGTGCCCATGAAAAAAATACCATTACGGGTCACTCTAACGTGGGCCTCTAGTCCACAATATATAATACAGTCTTGGTTTTTATACGCAAAAGCTGGCCTGCCTGTTGTTCCACTAGTGTTACTCTTNTTTTTTTTTTTTTTTAACTAAAACTCACTACTCCCTGCGTCACTAAATGAAGGTTACGAATTCTATTTTGCTCTGTCACTAAATGAAGGTTACGAATTCTATTTTGCTCTGTCACTAAATGAAGGTTACGAATTTTATTTTGCTCTGTCACCAAATAAAAGTCACGTTTTCTTATTTGGCAAATATTTACCTATGAAATGACCAACCTATTCTAACTTTATCTTTCCTCACATGGGCAAACAATATCTCTCTCCTTACATGGGCAAACAATATCTCTCTCCTTACATGGGCAAACAATTTCTCTCTCCAATCAGCCAACTTAAAACAATGGCATGAAAGACATTTCACCCCCTCATAAATTTAGTTTCTTTTATCAAACGTAACCTTGATTTAGTGACGGAGGGAGTATTACTTTCCTAATAAAAAGTAAAAAATACATAGTAATACTCTTGCACACTGTCTAATCGTTAGACGAGCCAATTTAGGGGCTACTTTTTCAATTTTAGGGTTTACTTTTGGCAACTTAAGGGTGACATTTACACTTAGGTTAATTTTATAAATATAGGCTAAGTTGTAAACGTCATCCCTTAATCGCTAAAAGTAAGCCATAAGTTGCGAAAAGCCACAATGAAATAGAGTCATTTAACAGGTAGATGGTTATATACAAGAATTTGTAAAAATAACAAGTTGGGAATATTACTAAATGGAATTTTTTTTATTATTTTATTTTCTGATTGAATTGGATTCTTTCTATTGCCCATGCCGTATTGGAGTATGATGATCCTTGAAAAAAAATTCCTTGTGGATGCAAAGGAGTTCCATTAGGAAGTTTATAGCATGATGTTGATACAATGGAAGCAACATGATTTGATAATGCACGTTGTTATTGAGTTGAAAAGTTTTGTAGTGGTTGTCAACCAGTATAATTTATCGCCAACCACTACAAGTTATTCTGGTTTTTGTTTGAGTTAACCACACTTTAAGGATTTAACATTTTGCAAGAATTTTGGTTTAAGGATCTCAAGTTTTATATTGTTGGTTTGAGAACCTCTATTTGTTTCTTAGACCAAAATACCCTAACCTAACAAAGATACTCCATTGTTTTTGTTTATTATTTTCCAAGTTTGTTTTTCATTTTTTGTTCCTCTTGATTTTCTTTTTCATGTTTATATTGTTCATTTTTAATTATATTTCACTTAATTATCTCAACTACATCATAATACACGTATAACCTAACATCTCATTACACTTCCTCCATAAAAGTAATTTTCATTTGACATATTGTGAAAATTTAACTTCAAATGAAATGTGCTCTCAAAGAAAAAATGTTCACACATAAATTTACTATAACGTCTCAACTTTATTGATTGATAATATGCCAATTTATTTCACTTTGTGCATGTTTCTATTTTCTTTGAAAGAAAAAATCCTATTCATTAAGAAGAACAAAATATCACAAAAAAAAAAACCGTAAAAATATATGAATGATCATGAACAACAAGAAAATTGGAGGAAAAATATAACTAAATGGAATATCTTTGGTAGGTGAGGGTAGTTTGGTCCAACAAATGGATAGAGGTACTCAAACCGACAAAGTGAAACATGAGGTGCTTAAGCCAAAATTGTAGCAAACGTTAGGTCCTTAAAGTGTGCTTGACTCGTTTTTGTTTAGGTAAATTTGATTTCATAATTAGATGGTATTAATCGTATATTATAACTATTAGTCGTGATTGATGAGCTATTTGGTCATGACTTTTGTATTTTATTTTTATCTTTAATTAGTCATGACTAATAATTATCAAAAACAAGTTGGTCATGACCAATATGTGCAAATAACTTCAATTAACTAAGCCTAACGGGTCAAATTTGCCTAATCATTATCAATAGCTAAGATCGTCATGTTATAGTAATTTGCCCTACATTATAGTGATTGACAACCATCAAAGAGGCTTCGGTTAATTTTTGCTGAAAAAAGTAGTTTTAGAAAAGCATAAAAAGTGGTGGTTGAAAAACTAAACTAAACTAAATTCGGGTTATTTCGGTTTCGGTCATTTTCGGGTTTCGGGTCGTGATATTGTGTTCATGAGCCATTTTTTTTCGGGTCGGGTTCGGGTCGGATTTCGGGTCAGGTCAAATTTTGCCAGGTCTACCTAAAAGTTACTCCCTTCGCCCCACTATAACTTGTGCAATTGGTTTTGCACAATTTTTAAGCCAGAGGGGGAATAGTCTAGTTTGCCCCTTTGGCAAGTGGGTGAGTTTATTGGAGTGTTTTTTGTTTTACTCTTTAATTGAGGGCTAAATGGGAGACTGTTGGTGAGAAGTATGTCAAAATTAGGAAATGAACAAGTCATAGAGGGCGGATCAAAATAGAAAGTGTACAAATTATAGTGGAACGAATGGAGTAAAACTCTTACCAAAATTGCTCCATCTAACCAAAGCTTCTAATTTTTCAATTTACCTACAAATTAAAGCTCCCAACAGCGGTGTGCCAAACATTACCGGAGCTTTGGCATTGACTTGGTAGAGAAAAAATCAACACCAAAAGGTAGAAAAACCCTTCTCCCTCCGCCATCAAAGGGTTTTCATTTCAGCCAATTTTGGGGGCAGTTTTCGCTTCACTTCTCCCACTCACTCTCAGAAGAAACAGAAGAAAATGAGCTCCTCAACAATGGAAAAGGAAGGAGCATCGAATTCAATAGAGAGCTATGTAGTTGTCCACAACATAGCCAAGCGCCACAATGTCGGCACCCTAGCCCGTAGCGCCACCGCTTTCGGCGTCTCCGAGCTCATCCTCGTCGGCCGCCGTGATTTCAACGCCTTCGGCAGCCATGGCTCCACCTCTCACGTTCGCTTCCGCCATTTCTTCTCTCTCCTCGATGCTCGCAACTATCTCAAGGTGCTTGATTAGTACCTTCTCTTTCTGTATCTTTGATCATTGTTAGGGTTTTTGAGAAGTTTGATTTTGGTTTTTAGGAGAGAGATTGTGATATTTGCGGTGTGGAGATTACGGAGGATGCTAAGCCTGTGGATCAGCATCCGTTTAGGAAGAGCACTGCTTTTTTGCTCGGAAATGAGGTGTGTTTTTCTGATTATTCATTTGGAATCCTTAATTTAAAGAGAGAGGGTTTGAATTAGCTTGTCAACTGAGAGAAATGTGGATTTTGAATGAATTTCTATGATATATTTGAGGACCGATATTACTATTACTAAGTAGGAAGGAAGGGTCTAATAATTCTGTTAAAGCAATTTCGACAAATGTTGTGAGCATGCAAACTAGTTGAATTAGTCTCTGCTAATGGCGACAAACTAAGTACTGAGGTGAAGGCTAAGAGATTCTTGATTGTGCTGTTATGTTAGCTCACATGCTCGGTTGATTGACTTGTAGCATTATACTTCAAGTTATTGGGTCAGTGAAGGATTCATTTGTTATTACCAGAGTTAAAGAACTGACTAACAAAGTAGACTGATAAATGGGGTGAAGTCAGTGAAGTGCATTTTTATACACTTTATAATTGGAGGTAGTGGTTTCAAAACTTATAGGGCCTAGTGCAGTTTCATTAATTTTGTAGAACAAATGAATAATTGATTAGTTAATTGAGAAAAGAAAGCTCCAAGATAAGGTTTGAGTTTTAACTGAATTGATTATTTTGTGTTAATTTGTCCATGATGTCTAGATTCAATTGTTGGAAGAAGCTTAAGCCTTTTTGAGCGGGAAGAATGACTGTTTGTGGTAGGGGCGAGTTGGTATTGAACATGAGGGCGTAGGATATATTTGGCTTTTGATGTTCTTAGAACACTGGAATGCCTACTCTAATAGAGTTCATGGATGGGTGTGCTTGGGTGCTTTAGACGAAACATCAGTTGTACATGATACTGTCATCAGTTAAGTGAGTAGTCAATGATCATTGCTGAGATTAACATTCTAAGCCATTGGAATGAGAATTTTAGACCTAAGGGTCTGTTCTTTTCGTCTTGTTTTTGATGGAACCCATCATTCTCCAGCAAACTCCAGCAACTTCCAGCAAACTCCAACAATCAGCAAAAACCTCCAGCAATCTCCAGCAACCTCCAGCATTTCCCAGCAAACTCCAGCAAACAATAAAAAAGTTCCAGCACTTTAGAGTCACAAAAAATAATAATCCCAGCAAATCCCAGCATTTTCCAGCAAACCCCAACAACTTCCAGCAAACTCCAGCCCCCAGCAAAAAGTTCCAGCAACCTCCAGCAACTTCCAGCAAACTCCAGCTCCAGCACTCCAAAATCCAGCCGTAAAGAACAGACCCTAAATCATTGGAAGTGAAACATTCATAATCACTTAAAATGATAGTAGGTAAATGAAGCACACTAGATACCTTTCAACCTTTTGCTGCTGTTACAATTGTCTCTTTATTTTCATTTTTGACTTTGAGCTCCAAGTTGGTTTTTCAGTTTTAGTATGTTTTGGGTGCTTTGGCATACCTGAATGTCTTAGCCACGTTTTGTCTTGGTAGAGACTTACTTTCTCTAATCATGCTAGCCCGGTATCCCTATTTGCATCTTCACAAAAACTTGTATGAGGCGGCCTCATATGTATGAGGCTTGGTACTTGGAGGAAGAAATTGTGGTACTTGGTGGTACTAAGTACCACATTTTCCTATTCCAAGTACCAAGCCTCATGTACGAGGCCGCCTCATAGGAGAATAATCGATGCATCTTTTGTTTGTTTTGTTTTATTTTTATTTATTTTTGTTATGAAAATTCACTTCAGTGTCACTTAGAGAACAAGAGGCTGGTGAGGGATATCCTTTGGTCTGGTGTGGCTAAGAGGAAGAGAGACCATTTGACTGTTACTGGCTTGTAGACCTAAGTTAGAGAAGGGTCTAAGTCCCACCAGAAAAACATTTGAGCCAATAACCAAAAGGCAAAACTTAATCTAGAGCAAGTGTGGCCTTTAGAATATGTGGCCCGCATCTCCATTCTTGAAAATGTGCTTCATAGGTATATCATTTCTTTTTTGTCCCAGTACTTTATCATAGTGTTCAGGATGGTCACTGACTATCAACAGTTTGATGATGCCCAAATCTTTGCATCTTATGTGAGGGAAGATGACTCACTTTCTTGGGATCTTCTTTATTGTGTAAATCCCATTTTGGGAGTTGGAGGAGGGCACTTACTGATTTTGTGTTCTAAACTATATTGCACGTACATGGGTGTGGGAACTGGAAACATAAATGTTTACGAGAATGCTATAAGAAATCCAAATTTTCTAGAAAGCAAGATGAAAAGAAATGAAGAAAATTGCTAAAAGTAATGAACTTTCAACAAAATAAAGTAAAGATAGTAACGATTTCACCACCAAGAATCGTAAAGGAATAATCCACCGGATTCAAGGATAAAGAAATCAAGAATCCATCACTA
>BSSO01008129.1:0-10385 GCA_030267885.1 Mesembryanthemum crystallinum | reverse complement strand
TTATTATTATTATTATTATTATTATTATTATTATTATCATCATCATTATTATTATTATTATTATTATTATTATTATTATTCAAAAATATAGTATGGCTAAAAATATTTTGTTTATGTACACTACTGTTTTGATTAACAAAAAAACAAAAAAAGAAAAAAAGATAATGTTTTGATTATGTACAATGATCAAATATATTTGCATTTTTAATATTATGCATTAGTTTGTACATATCTTTTTCTTATCAATAAAACAAGTAAATTAAATTTTATAAGATTGTGTCCACTTTGGTTGTTTGTATTCATTCAAAAAAATAAAATAAATGATGGGATAATAATAATAATAATAATAATAATAATAATAATAATAATAATAATAATAATAATAATAATAATAATAATTGTTTTTTGTGTGTGTGTGTGTGTGTGTGTGTGTGTGTGTGTGTGTGTGTGTGTATATTATTGTTATTATTCTAAGAATTACAAAAATTATTTGGATATATATTTATTTTTATTTTTATTTTTTGCTGGAGATTGGTGGAACTTTTTTATGATTGATGGAGTTTGTTGCACAATGTTGGAAAATGTTGGAGAATGGTGGGTTCAATCAAAAACAAGACGTAGAGAACAGACCCTTAAATTGTTGAACATTATGTTTGGCAAAGTTAGTCGTAACTTTTATTTCAAATCTTGTTTGTTAGTTGAGAGAGAAAAAAAACAATCTTCAAGTTTGAAGTTATAACTTTTACTCAAAATCTACTTGTCAAGTGAAAACTGGTATGGGTAACTTTCAAAAATCAGCTTTAGCTGCCAAGTGAAAGTTAGATGTTGATTCAAATCTTGTTTGATAGATAAGAGGAGAAAAAAAATTGGAAGTTTCAATTTGTAACTTTTGCCCAAAAGCTAAATGTTGCTGCCAAACATAACCTTATTCTACTCGTTGTGCTTCAATTTTATATTTGATCCTCACTTGACTTATACTAATAAGGAAAATTTTCATTTAGGGTACTCTGACGTTAGGCCTAATGAAAATTTAGTTACTTGTCTTTTCAATACTCTCATTTTGGGTATCTAAACATTTCAAAACTATCTCATTTTGGATCACTTATCTGACAGGGTTAAAATCTACGTTAACATGCTGACGTGTCATTAAGTAAAATATTTCTTGAAAGAAATTCCCAAAATTATTAAAATGTTTATTGTAGTCATTGAAATTTTTGGGAAATTTTCAAGAATTTTTTGTTTAATGACATTTTAGCATGTTAACATAATTTTTATCACTGTCAATGAAATAACCCGAAATGAGACAATTTTGAAATTTCAGATAACCAAAATGAGATTATTGAAAGCGCACGTGCCCAATTTACAATTAGACCTAGCTTCAAACATCCAAAACTAACGATTTTCCTTGTAATAATTTTTACTTGATTTGAAAGATAAATCCTCATTTGAATGTAAATTTGAAGCATAACAATCATACGTGCCCCTACTAGTGGATCTAAGAGAAAATACAAAAATTCCCACAATTCAGCATACCGCAACTCGTTAGTCATTACATACCTGATTTCTAAAATTGAATGGAAGTGGGTCCCACCGTCGTCAATCACGCTAGCAGTATCACGTGCTGCTCGATGACTTGGCATTTTTTTTTAACCAATTCTTTCCTTTTTCATTATCTGTAGTTTCTATTTCCATTTCCATTTCTATTTCTGTTTCTATTTTTAGACATAATTTTTCTTTCTTCTACAAGTGAATCAGCGGCTGCAGATTGCGGAGTGATTGACGGATTTTAATTTCCAACCAATCGTGGCCGTACGTTTCATTAGGTGGTATACAGAATTACTACTGCTGGAAAAGAAGAAATTCTCAACGTATCTTTTTTTTGACGGATCACGTGCTTCTGTTGTACGGCTTATGTTAGTTTTGGGACAATCATAACGGTAGAGTCTTCTGGAATTATCTACTCTATTTATCTACGCTTTTGCTTATCATCTACGCACAGAAATTTTCCCCAACAGGATTTACGTCATTAATCACATCTATACACAATTTTAGTTGAAAATACGTTTTACTAGAATTTCGATATATGGTTGAAAGAGACCATTAAATCTACCACCTACTCATTTCATTTAGAAATTTACATTGCACAATGTTCTGTTAAGAATTTTAGCGGAAGTTTTCGACAAGTATCACACAAGTTTAAGATTAACCAATAGAACAAAAAAGTAGGCCAAAAATCATGAGAACGACCATGAAACCAAAACAAATCCACTTACATGAGTCAAAAAGCTTACAAACGTTGCAAGTCTCTCAAGCACATCACAGGCTTAACTATATTAACTACCTCATTCAATGCGCTTCCCCTTGCATAATGCGCTTGAACTTCGTAATTCATTCACCACTCTGTGTCTCCGGAGATCCAACCCCAAATGTTTCCCACTCTCAATCTTCCACATAGCAGGTCGATCTCATGGGGGAAGTTGTGATGGGTGAGGAGATAGAAGCGACCCAGATGGTGAGCCCTAAGCCGGTGTTGCAGTTGGGTGATTTTTTGGATGCTCAAGTTCAAGCGGCAATGGAGATGAGTAAACCAGGTAACCCTAATCCTTTAATTCCTATGGGTATTGACGCTGAATTGGAGGAATTGGGGTTCTCATCTGGACGACCTTGTGATTCTGTGAAACTGGTTGATGAAACTGGAAAAATTAATGACCCTGCGATAGTTATAGGGGATAATGGGGCTAAAGGGGGGGACAGATTCCTTGAAAAATGAATGGAAGAATTATTATGCTAACAATCGAAACCCAGATAATGGCATGAAGTTGAAATTTGTACCGAATGTTGGGGATGAGGTGAAATTTGAGGAGGATGACATGGATACTGGATACTGGTCAAATACCTTAGTTGGATTTGTAGTAGGGGGAAACCCAAAAATGGGAGTTATAAGGGAGTTTGTGGAAAAGAAATGGGTTCATGTTGGTCCTCCCCAAATTTTGACCCATAGCGGAGGATGGTACTTCTTCAGATTTTCAACAGAGGCAGACAAGGAGGTTGTACTGAAAGGAGGTCCATGGACAATAGGTAATAGGACTCCGCTATTGAAGCCTTGGAGGCCTTCCTTTTGCATTGAAAGAGAGGAGGTGACAAAAGTACCTGTATGGGTGAAGTTTTCTTGCCTTGATGTTCAATTGTGGACTGCACAGGTTTTAAGCAAATTAGCTAGCAAAGTGGGTACTCCTATGTTTGCTGACAAGTGCACAACATGTAGGGAGAAAATCTCTTTTGCAAGGGTGCTAATTGAAGTTGATATATCTGCACAATTGATCACCTCTATTCCGGTCACTACTCCTTTAGGGGTAAAGTTGCAGCAACAGGTGATTTATGAATGGATACCATTCTTTTGCAAACATTGCCATCAACTGAGACACCAAGAGGCTAGGTGCAAACTGTTGAGGAAGAGACCCAAAGCTGATGCAAAGCAGCAGGAAGCTAGGAAGGAAGATGGGGATGTGCATAAGAACGATGTTCAGCCTGCTAGTGCAACTGAGGAGGTGAAACCTGAAGAAGCAGGGGTTGATGCTGAGAAGCAGAATGAGAGCAGGCAACATGAAGAAGACAGGCAGCAGAGAGCCAGTATGGAGGAAGATGGTTTTGTTGAGGTACCAAGTAAACATATTTTCCATAGTAAGAATAAGACACCTGCTAGTAGAGAATTAAGTGAAAGTAGAATAAAACCAACATCAGCTGTTAAATCCTTCTTTCAACTAATGGGGGAAGTTGTGATGGGTGAGGAGGATTCTGGAGGTGAGGAGCCTTCAAAGGTTCCGGTCCAATGAATATATCAAGCTGGAACATCAGGGGTTGCAATGACCCCTTAAAACTCGAGGAGGTGAACTCCTTCTCGAGGAAGAATAAGGTGATGGTGATGGGTCTCCTAGAGACTAAATTGAAGTGTAATAAAATTCTGAAAATTAAGAATAAGTGCAGGGGGTATGATATTGTTAGTAATCATTCCCATCACTATAATGGGAGGGTGGTGGTGATGTGGGACTCAGCCAATGTTAAATTGGAAGTGTATGCTGCATCTGATCAGGGAGTGGTGTGTGATTTGGTTGAACTTAGGAGCCAAAGGCAGATCAGAATCATTTTCTTGTATGCTAGTAATGTAGCAGATCAGAGAAAGATACTGTGGAGGGATTTACTAGGATGGTGCCAATGTCCTTTGCCTACTATGGTCCTTGGAGACTTTAATGTCACTCTGGGAGTGGGGGAAAGAGATTCTAGTGCAGATCCATGCCTCCAAGATATGATTGATCTACAGGAGTGTGTTAGTCAGGCCAGCCTCTCTGATATTCCTGCAACAGGATTCTTCTACACTTGGTCTAATAAGCAACAAGGGGTGAACATGGTGCAAGGCAAATTAGATAGAGTTATGTGGAGCAAGAACTGGATGGGAAGTGGCCTTACTGCTGCAGCTACTTTTCTTGCACCAGGGGTGTCTAACCATTGCCCTAGTCTTGTTCGAATTGATGGAATTTCAGCTCCTAAGAAGAGAAATTTTCAATATCTTAATTGCTGGTTCCATGCTAACTATTTTCTTGATATTGTCAAGCAGGTTTGGTGTGAGCCTATACAAGGATGCAAGATGTTCAGAGTATTTGTAAAGCTCAAGAAACTTAAGCCTCACCTTATTAAGTTGCATAAGGTTGAGTATAGAAATATATCAGAGAAAAGAAGCTCTTGTTTTGAGGATTGGTGCTTAATGCAACAGAAGCTTCATGATAACCCCTCATAATCTGCTCTTTCAAGCTGAGGAGAAGAAGCTAGCTAATCAGTATGATAAATACAGAAGAGCTGAACAGAGTATGATATGCTAGAGAGCTAAAATAAGGGGTATAAAGATGAATGATGAGAATGAGAAGTACTTCCATGCAAAATTAGCTGAAAAGTAATCCCCCCATGGCAAGGTGGGAGCAATAAAAGACATGCAGGGAGTAGAGAGGAAAGGGCACAAAGAAGTGACTGCAGCATTCCTAGAATTTTACAAGAATTTCTGGGGCAATCTAATGAGGTTGCAGAGTTTGACCAGAATATACTCAAGTGGGGAAATAAGATACCAAGTGACATGCTTGATGGGCTTAGTGCTGTGGTAACTAAAGATGAAATTAAAAGAGCCATTTTCTCAATTCCTGAAGACAAGGCACCAGGGCCTGATGGATACACCTCTGGATTCTTCAAGTCTGCTTGGGCTGTGGTGGGGGAGGAGGTGTGTGAGGCAGTACAGGATTTCTTCAACAAGAGGAAAATGCTGAAGCAAGTAAATTCTACAACTATTTCACTGATTCCCAGATGTGAAGTGCCTGAAAATGTTGCAGCATTCAGACCAATTGCCTGCTGCTCAGTGATTTATAAAACAATCACTAAAGTTCTTGCAGAGAGAATGAAAGCAGTCATGCCCATTATCATAGGTGAAGAGCAGGTAGCATTTACTCAAGGTAGGTCATTGTTTGATAATACATTCTTGGGTCATGAGTTGATGAAACACTATGATAGGAAGCACATCTCTCCTAGGGTAATGATAAAAGTGGATATAAGGAAGGCCTATGATAGTGTGGAGTAGCCTTTCCTAGAGAATATGCTTGTGGGCCTTGGTTTCCCTGACATTTTTGTACAATGGGTTATGCTCTGTGTCTCTACTCCTTCATTTTCTTTGAAAATTGGGGGTGAAGTTGAAGGATATATTATTGGAAAGAGAGGTGTCAGACAGGGTGACCCTTTGTCACCTTACTTGTTCCTTATTTGCATGGAGGGTCTATCTAGGATGTTGAGAGCTGCCTGTGAATCAAAAGAATTCAATTATCACCCAAAGTGTTGTAGGGTGAAACTTAACCACCTCACATTTGCAGACGACCTACTTCTTTTCTCAAGAGGGGATCTACCATCTGTTATGACTTTAGTGAAGACTCTGGATAGATTTGCGCAGATGTCAGGACTTCATCCCAGCCCCCAGAAAACGTGTGTGTATTTTGGGGGTACCAACACTGAAGTGAATGAACTGATAGTGCAAGCAACAGGGTATGCTGAAGGGAATCTGCCCTTTAGATACTTAGGTGTCCCACTGAACTCTACTAGAATCACATCAGCAACTTGCCAACTTCTTCTTGATAAATTAGTCAAGTGCACATCTCACTGGTCTTCACATATGCTCAGCATAAGCTATGCTGGTAAGCTTCAATTATTAAATACTGTTGTTTTTGGTGTTCAAAACTTCTGTGGATCTGCCATTCTATTGCCTGCTAATGTTATTGAAGCCATTAATAAGATTTGTAGAAATTTCTTTTGGGGAAGAGATGATAGTAAAAGGATGAGTTTTGTTAAATGGGAGGAGATGTGCAAACCTTATGAGAAAGGGGGTGTTAACATGAAAGCTATGAAGGCATGGAATAGATCACTCTTCCTTAGATGGGTATGGATGATTGCATGGAAAAAAGATGGATTGTTGACTAGGTGGACCCCGCAGTACCACCTAAACAAGCAAGGCATATGGGATACACAGAGCATACCTAGTGATGCTTGGCAATGTAAGAAAGTGATACAAATCAGGAATATCTTTGTGGATGTGTGTGGAGGGAAGGATAATGCACAGAGGAAAATGAGCTCATGGTGTGATAAAGGAAAATACCCGGTAAAAGAGGCTTATGAAATCTTTAGGAGGAAAGGGGGAAAATGCAAGTGGAAGAGAAGCATATGGGAAGGCATGAGCACATCTAGGCACAGAATCATCTTGTGGCTTGCAGCTTACAACAATCTTGCTACTATTGATAATATTAAAAGTAGAGGCCTGCAGATGCCCAATAGGTGCTCACTGTGCAGAAAAGACGAGGAATCCATGAGGCATATTTTTTTTTTCAAATGTCAGATAGCAAATGAAGTGTGGAGAAGGGTACTTAACTGGTTAGGGGTGAGTAGAATACCTGTAGACCTGATCAGTGAACTCCAGTGGTATAAATACAGAGTTAGAGGCAGTGCTCCAGTGCAGAGAGTAAGAAGAGCAGCTCTAACCGCTACAGTGTATGAAATATGGCGGGAGAGAAACAACAGAATTTTTGAGGGGAGAAGCAAAACAGCTGAGGATATTGTGAAGAAAGTGCAATTTCTGGTGAGCGTCAGGAAGTACAAGAAGATGGGAGAGAAATGAGTTTTAGTTTGACTGAAATGTATAAGCTGATAATGATCTGTGTACTAGAAGTGTTTTAGCTACCTTTAGAGCAACTATGGTGTATCTCTGTTTGTAATGAGGGGATCACATTGATCTCTCTTTTAAAATTTGGATTGGCCAGGGGGTCTTGCATTGAGATCCTTTTTGGAAAAGGAATAAAAGCTACTCTTTTTCCAAAAAAAAAACTTCCACATAGCACCCTATTGGTTGGCAGTCTTAAGACGACTGATATGGGAGAGTAATAGTAATTGATACCTTGGGGGTGGGGAGAAATTCAAATTAGGGGATAAGTTATCCTTAAGGAATGGATTGGGTTACCAATTATACCATCCAACCAATTGGGTTATGTTTAGGTAAAAAATGGGCTTAGAGTGGCCTCAATTTACTTGGGCACCAGGTAAAGCCCAAATTACCTAATGGAAAGTGGAGGGCTAAACCTACCCTTAAAGTTGGTAAATATTACGCCCTATGCCACTCTCCACCTTTATAAATACGACCCATCATTCATTATATCAGGGAGGTCATCTTTTTCTAGGGATTTGCACTGACAAATCACATCACTCTTACATTACTTCTCTTTTTCTTTCTCCTATTCAAGAGAAATCCGTCAGAGAGCCAAATCCCTCCCTGACTCCCCTCTAATCCGACCAATCTAACTTGAGCGGTCGAAGGGGCTACTCCCCGGTCCGCTTCGTGGGCAGTCTCTATTTTGCAAGTAGCTGACTGTCAGCCGCCAAAGGCGACCAGTCTTCCTAAAGTAGCGAGGATCGACGGAAGACCAAGACTGTCCGCTTCCCTTCGGTCTTCCTAACATAGAGAGGATCGATGGAAGATCAAGACCGTTCGCGTTCCCTTCGGTCATCGACCGGTCTTCCTAAAGTAGCGAGTGTTGACAGAAAACCAAGACTGTCCGCGTTCCCTCCAATCATCTCGTGGCCACCCAAAAAGAGCCCGAAACAGGTTATAAGGGTATCCTCCATGTCTTGGCTTAAAGTAAAAGTAACCAAACGAGCGCTTTATATTCATATAGCAAAGAGCACATATTCCTAACCTAACTCCTAAGAGAAATAGGAAACTAGCTAACTATTTCCCCAAGTAATT
Source organism: Mesembryanthemum crystallinum (assembly GCA_030267885.1). NCBI lineage: Eukaryota > Viridiplantae > Streptophyta > Magnoliopsida > Caryophyllales > Aizoaceae > Mesembryanthemum > Mesembryanthemum crystallinum. Next base: position 2,068 of record BSSO01008129.1, on the reverse strand, counting down.
TTTCCAAATCTACATAGAATATATCTCTTCCTAAACAACCATATATTTGTACTTATATTTAGGAAAAGTTCCATTTAGGTGCTATTGTGTTTGTAGTAATACTTTTTAGGTGGTACATATTTTAGTATTCTTATTAAAGGTGCTGCTAGGTTTCAATATAAATTTCACTTAGATAACATTGGATTAATCTGTAAATGATTAAATAGTAATCTGTAATATTAGTCCGTTATTTTAGAGGCTCTTTATTAGTTTTGTAGTTTAAAAGCTTAAAATGATAGCGATTAACTTATAAATGATTGAACGGCATAGTCAATGCACTATCTAATCTTACACAACTGAATAAATAGCAATATGTAAGAGAAAATTAAGGTGCAAAATTGAACTAAATTAAATTTAATTGATTGCAAATTGAAACAATGAAATTAGCACTCTCTTAGTCACGCATTACAAAGTTAATTACCTTAGCACATAAATAAACCAACGGATTGTTATTAGTGTGGTACCTGTGTAACTTTTTCCAAACCTCATGGCACCTCATGGGAATATTGAAAATACATATCAGTTAAAAAGTATTTCCTCAAACCTCATATCACCCAAACGGAGTTTTTCCTTATGTTTAATTAATCGTGCATCAAGCCAATGAAGTCTTGGTCTAGTGGTTAAGATTGAGACTTTGATACATTAGATCCCAGGTTCGATTCCTCCCTCCCCTATTGTATGTAAATTTATTGTACTGACTTTCGTGCCGCCCGTGGACCCCGAAAAAAAAAAAAATTTACCCGTGCTAGAGTGCACCCCCTTCATTTAGGAATAATTGGAATGTGTGTAAATTCTCCCGAGACAAAAGAAGTGTCACACTTCTTGTCTTGTAGTACATAAATATTTGGGATTTGATTTTTCTTTTCCTTTTACTTTGTGCTTGTTAATCCTAATACTATTTTTCTAGTTTTGTTTAGTTTGCGTATTTTTTATTTTTTCATCCAACTTATCTATTATTTTAGGAACTTCAATTTTTATTTTGGTCCTTAAAATTTGGTATCAGAGCCTAGTTAATTATTAAGTTGGAGTCCTCTCCAAATTGTAAGTTTCTTAATTTTCCTCATATAGTTCATAATCATGAAAGAGGAAATAATATAGCACCTCAACTAAATTACGTAGTTGATTGTCTTCAAGAGATAAAGAACGAGTTGCAAAAAGTGAAAAACGAAATTAAGTACTTAAAAAAGACACTTGAAACAATCAATTTAGCACTGGTACACAAGGTTAGGCACACTAGTCAATTAACTCAAGCTAAAATCGAAAAAACAACTGCGCCATTTCCATTTTCCTATCCTTTTCAAAATTCAAAAAACAAAAAATCTTTTCCTATAGTATTTGAAAAATACGAAAATGTCAAAAATAGTGACAAAGAAGACACATATTGATCTAAGTTTAAAAGAGCTTCAAAATATGTTTGAAAAAATAGAAGACCCAAAAGAGCTCAACGAGATCATCAATGCTATAGTTGAAAGACAAGAAGTAACAGATGTTGAGATTGAAGAAACTAATAATGTTATGATTGAAGAAGAATTATATCAAAAAATGGGTTTAATACAATTAGAGGATATGGAGAGTATTCCTCTAGAAGAAGTCAGAAGTAAATTGGAGAAAAAGTTTGGAAAAGCGATAATGGAAGAAGAGATCAATGAGGTCAGAGAAGTTTTAGGTAATGACCCAAATGAGTTAAATTATGTCAATAATTTAATTCCTAAGCCAGAAAATTTTGGAGAATCTTCAAATAATAATTCCAATTATATCAGGCCAACTATTTCTGGAAGATCTATTAATTTTGGATTTAAATTCATTCAAAGTCCAAAAGAAGAGATAAATCTTCAACCCATTAGCCAAACTGGTTATATGTTAAATTTGGATGGAACGAGGAATAGAGAAGAAATATTTGAACAATGGAAAAGAAGTATGAATAGTGTTCTAAATCTCAACTCGATTTGGACGGCAACAAATTTCTTGAATTATTTAGAACATATATAGTTTCATTGGAACAACATCGGATTGGTATGACAATTTAGAT
>BSSO01008128.1:0-10387 GCA_030267885.1 Mesembryanthemum crystallinum | reverse complement strand
GCTAAAGCTCACAGCTACAGCTAATCTATGAGATAAAAAGTAAGTTGCAGGAACTGAACTGAACTTATTGCGACTGAACTGAACTGAACTGAACTTATTGCTACCGAATTGAACTGAACTGAATTTATTACGACTGAACTGAACTGAATTTATTACGAATGAATTGAACTGAAACTTATCAAATAAGTTGAAAAGAACAGGCCCTGAATCATGGACACACAAAAACATGAGAATGGTCTCTTTTAGTGAACGAATTGAATTGAATAATGTTTTTGCAAACAATCTTCTAATTATTTTAAGGATTTATTTATCTTAATCATACACACATGACGTGAAATAAAAAACTATTTGATCATTAACGATGGCTATCAATTCTTCAAAATCAATTTTTATAGCTTACTAAATTTAGCATGAAAACGTAGGATCTATTAGCAAAACAAGTGCTCATAANCCCCAAAAAAAAAAAAACCCTCTAAATTTTATATACAGCTGCAAGAGCACATGAAATTATAGTGCCCCTTGGTGCAACAAGGAGCTTCATTTTCAAGCCAAAGACATGATACAAATCTGAAAATCATATAAAATGTACTTTAATTACATATCATAATAACCCAAGCATAAAATACTAAAACATAAAGGTCAAACCCATTCTTCAATTATCAAAAATAAAATAAATATCTGAAAAAAGAGGAGAAAAGGTAATTGATCCATACTCAATTCAGGTGGAATAAAATGAGCTCAAAATCAGATTCAGAAATGCAAATTTAAACACTTTTGCATTAAAAATGGTGAGGATAATGTTAAATTGTAAGGGCACAGAACAGGGGCATCACTGAGCACCAAATCCAAAAGATTAAAAAAAAAAAAAAAATTAGGCAGTAGGCACTAGCTAGGCGGCACTAGCCTAGCCCTGTTACTGCTGCAAACTTCCTTCTTTATCCCACTTTCATTTTTCTAAACATTTTTTTTTTTTGTTGCCAATTTCGATATTGATGAGTAAGTACTAAACAGATTTATGTAGAGACAGATTGGGTATTCATTTGTTTGATTGGTAAGAAGTGTGGTGAGAAGTACAACTCCTGGATGGGATCATTGAAGTAGCATACCCATATGTTGTTGTTAATGTTTGGACCATCTTAATGGGAGATGGAAGAAACACTATGAGGATCTAATCAAGATCACTAGTACTTTTTTTTTTTTTTTTTTTAACAGGCAACTAATGAGTCCTGGAAAATCTATGTATTGTAAACTGATTGATGGGGGTTAGTATTTTATGTGCAAGGAGCTATTCATTTTAGGGTTGTTTATCGGTGTAAAATGGAGTGGAATCGGATTAAATCAAATGGATTGTGAGTTGAAATTTTAAGATTTTTAGACTGTGAAGCAGAACAAAGAAAGTCGATCTAATTCGGTGTGGTCTATCTGGTAATATATTACAATTTTCATAATAAGGGGGGGGGGGGTCCCCTCTCTAGGAATACCTCCACAGATTTGTTTCAAGAATATTTGAGGTCGTGTGTTCGAAGGTGCCCTTAGCCACCCCCAAAGATAAATGAACTGCTTCACATTCCACAACACTAAAGGTAAGATAATCATATTATTTTTTTCTTTATTACTCCTCTTTATCATAAAAAAAAAAAGTTGGTAAACGCTCTTTTTTTCTCGCCATTTTTTTTTTATGAAATTTGTTTTAAGAAAATCAATTATAGACAAATATAGCACTTATTTGCATTATGGTACATGGTATGCTTCTTCTCCTTCTATGAAAGTAAGGGTGTGTTCATTTCAACTTACCCAATCTGCAATCAGTTCAGTTCAATTCTGCAACTTACTTTCTTTTTTTTCTTTTTTGTAGAAAACAAAATTAGTTATAGATTGGAACTAAAATAATTGTAGATTGGATAATTTGAAATGAACACCCTCGCTCTAAAACGAGTTGGATAAATTTGGAATAGGCATAATCAACAAAAAGACAATGTATCAAATGGATGGCTTAATCAACTAGAACTTCTAGAAGTAATTACATACTCCAATCAGGGTTTGTCATCCAGTGGTGACCAATGTAACCAGGTAGCAATTTTATCCCCAGTAGACCTCATTTTCTTCAAGTCTAATTGACATGACGTGGGCATTATATGGATTTAATTTGTACGTGTATATACCACACAACTTACTAATTGTGACACACATTGTATTTCATGAAATGGATTGAAAACTGAAACGTTGTACTGTTAATATCGTTGCCACACAACATGCAAGAGCCATAATTGTTGATCACATACTTATTTAGCCATGCCACACCTCAGTTGTTAGGAAATTTTTTATTTTGGGTACTTGATGTTGAGCTTAATTGTAATTTAGATATTTGTCTTTTTAATAATCTTATTTTGGATACCTGACAATTTAAGACTATCTCAATTTGGGTCATTTCACGGACGGGGTTAAAATTTTCTCTTAAAATGCTAACCTGTTATCAAGCAAAAAAATTTATGAAAATTTCCCAAAAAAATCCAGAAAAATTCTCCAGAGTTATTTAATTTTTATTTTATAGTTATAGGGAAATTTCTAATATTTTTTGGGAAAATTTCAAGAATTTTTTTACTTACTGACACGTAACCATGTCAACGAAATTTTTAACACCGTCGGTGAAATGACCTAAAAAGAGACGGTGACAAACCACCAAAAATTAAGTCGACTTCAAATGTTTACAAACCAACTTACCCACTTACTTCTCCATATTACCCCTCCAATATCTAGCAAATACAATTAAAAATTTTCCACTCAGACATCTCTTGTAATATAAAAATCATAAACCAAAATTCCACTCACAATATAACATTAATACACTATCAATGGTAAATGGAGAAAAATCAACCCTTACAACTGTTTCTTAAACTGCACTATAATTGATTTGACAACATTTGAAAAAGACGGAGGGAGTATATATATGCTTCCTCCGTCCCACTATAACTTAGACAGTTTGATTTTAGAGTTCAACTTTGACCATTATTTTATGAAAAAATATAATGAAATATAATGTACAAATATAATGTTTAGATTCATCTTAATTAGTATTTTCAAAATATCATTTTGTTATAATTTTATAAATTATATAATTATAATTATTAATGTTCAAAGTGTTGTTTTTGAGACCGCGCAAGTCAAACTGTCTAAGTTACAGTGGGACGGAGGGAGTATATTGTTAATAAAAAAAAAAGTGTCTGGTGAATACGATATTGATACTATGTATTAGAATGGACAACTAGGATTTATGTCACTCGACGCTCACAACAAATAAACAAAGGAATTAAAATGTCAATAAGCAAGAAATGCAATTTTTACGAGGAAACCCATATCAGGGGAAAAAAGACACGACCGTACTAGGAATATATGAGTTGTAAGCAGGTTTTGGGTCGAGTCATTTTGGTTTTGAGTCATTGTCGGTTCGGGTTAACTCAGGTCATAAAATAAGTCGGGTCGGGTTAGGTCCAGTCGAGTCAACTTGGGTCAAGTCATTTTGGATTTCGGATTAACACAGGTTGAGTTAGTTCGGGTTTGATTGACATGGGTTTTGATTTAAATTGAACTTCAAGTCATATTAGTATGAACTAAGCTTAAATTTCACATTTTATAGAGTTGATATACGGTGATATTTCAATTTATATAAATTTTATTCAATTATTATGATATTTTGTTACTCTTAGATCTCACAAGTTAAGAGTATTTTAGTATCGGTATATTTCAGTTTAGGTCAATTTCGATTTTTGGTCAATTTGGATCGGATGTGTCAGGAATTTAATCCCCTAATCTCAGGATGTGATTACAATGGCAACACATCAACAATCGGAAATATTTTGAAAAACATAAATAAATCTAAATAGGAGAACAAGACACACAAATTTACATGAAAAATCCCAAATTGGGTAAAAACTACAGATCGGATGAAGAACAATTCACTATATCAAAAGAGAGTACAACGGGAAACTTTCCCAAGCAAACTATGTCTATTAAATCTCACAAGGCTCTCTTAATTGTGAAGGAGTTAGGGCACTCTCAAGAACACTTAAAGGGAGGAACATCCTCACGTCTTGAGAATCCACTCAACCACTCTAAACCTTGCATAATTTCTATTGAGAATTCGTATCCATAATAAACTTAACGCTAATGATATAATTAAGCAACTAAAAATTCCTAAACCAACTAAGTTTAGGTCTCTTTGGCCATCATAAAAGTTCTAGTGGCTTTAGGAAACCTTCCTAAATCACCCACAACAAAATATGGCAACACACTTAGCGAAAATATCACCCGAACACTACAGCCCGAGCGGGGGGGTTCCAGGCATGGGAACCGCCCGCCCGAGCGGCCCCTGATGTTGCTACTTTTTGGCTCTCTGCCCTGCTGCCCGGACGGGCCATAATCTTGCCCGTCCGTGCGGCTCATCACGAGCACTTAACGCCTCTTTTCCGCTTCTCCCAATCACGCGTCTTGCATATCATCTAACAGATTGATTAGCCTTTGAGATTAACTCGTGAATTCGAGTCATATCCTAACAAATCTCCATGTTGGCTCTAATTCTCCACGAAACCCTAGGCGAACACAATTGAATTGCTTCCAATCCATGTGAAACCTTGACTGGCTCAAGCTTAAACTAAACTTTCCCTAAGAACGTCTTGAGCAACCAACCGGTACTCAATTAACTTGCAAACCGACGTTAATCTCCCCAAACTCCATTCACTAAACCCCATCACGAGTGAATCACTTGATTAGAACCTCAAGATAAGTCTCCTTGATCTTATGCATCCACCTGATGTCGCTGATCTTCCCTCCCTTGAAGTGCCTTCTCCAAACCAAGATCGAACACATCTTGAATTTCTTATATCTTCGCAATATCGAACTTGACTGTTGTCAAAACATTGCAATCTACCACCATGGTCTCTGATACCAATATGTTAAGAATTTAATCCTCTAATCCCAAGATGTGATTACAACGACAATACATCAATAGTTGAAAGTATTGTGAAGAACATAAATAAATCTAAATAAGAGAACAAGACACACAAACTTAAATGGGGAACCCCAAATTGGGTAAAAAACATGGATCGGAGGAAGAACAATTCACTATATCAAAAGATATTACAACGGGAAACTTTCCCACACAAACTGTCTCTTAAATCTCACAAGGCTCTCTTAATCTTGAAAGAATTAGGGCACCCTCAAGAACACTTTAAAGGGAGGAACATCCTCACATCATGGGAATCCACTCAACCACTCTAAACCTTAGAGAATTTCTATTGAGAATTCTTATACATAATAAAATTAACGATAATGATATAAATAGGCAACTGAGCAATCCTAAATCAACTATGTTTAGGTCTCCTTGACCGTCATAGGAGTTCTATTGTCTTTAAGAAACCTTCTAAATCACCCACAATGAAATATCGCAATACGTTTAGCGGAAAAACCGCCCGAACACTACCGCCTGGGCGGGCAGGTTTTAGGCCTGGGAACCGGGCAGCTCTTGATGCTGCTGCTTTCGGGCTCTCTGCTGCACTGTTCGAGCGGGCATAATGCTACCCGTTCGGGTGGCTCTTCACGAGCATTTGACGCCTCTTTTCAACTCCTCCCAACCACGCCTCTTGCATATTATCTAACTGCTTGATTAACCTTTGAGATTAACTCGTGAATTCGAGTCATATCCTAACATGATGCTATTAGATTCAGGTTAGTTTGATTATTGGGAAAATCAGATATCGGGTTGAACTGAATCAATTTGGGTCTTTTTCGGATAAGACTAATTTGATATAACTTTTGGTGTTGGGTGGATTGGGTATCAGGTGAATCGGGTCAAATATCTCGAATCTGGTCGAGTCTTGCCAGCTCTGACCAATGCATTAAACCACATAGCATCGAAGGATGGAATCGAAGACTTAGGCTCCACCTCTAACAACCTCCCACCCGGAGACTAAGGCCACCAACCAAGGACCACCTTGATTCACCATAGCTCATGTTCTTCCACCTAGTATGATACCTCATCCAATCAACCATGGAGTTCCACTGAGATATTCGATAACCTCGGCCTTTTACCAACCTATCCCAATGACAACTCAACAAACTCTTTTTGGTTTCCTTTCATTGTTGGATCCTATCCGAACGAAACACCTTTTTCCGTACTTGTCTTCACTGGTTCACCAACGCACAAGTCATCTTGTGCAAACTTCACCCGACGCACCTTCGGGCCTTTTCTCATCCTATTAACGGTTTTCGTCTCTGTGTTATCACATTATTCAGCGATGTACGTGGTTCCCCTTCTTGTCCCTCGAGCTATCGTCATAGTCCTCTTGACAACTTTCTAGGAACCGCCCTCAAATAACACAATCTTGCAGCCGACGTTATCCGATTGCGTTATCAATAACAAGTTTCGTTTTAAACACTAGATATATTTGATATCTTGTAGCTGACTTTATCTAATTGTACCATTAATATAATCGACTTATCTAGTACTGATGTGAAGGCGCATTTGATCTTATTCCTTTTTCACTATTATAGAAACCAAACAAGGTGGTAGTACTATAGAAGCGTAGCCCTAGTAATTATTAGATTAATTTGGGAAAAGAAAATACACAAAATCTCAGGCGATTTATATGATTCCTATAACACGTAAATGAAAGTCTCCCTAGGAAAAAAGGAAAAAAAAAAAAAAGTCTCCCTATGAAGATGTACTAGGGGGTATTTGACAAATGGCTTTTGGGTTAACTTTTTTGACATCCCACAAGTCAACTTTTGAAAAGTCATTATGAGTAACTTTTGGGGTTGGTTTGTGACTTCTGAGTTTTATTTCAAGATTTTTACAAAGTATCAGATAAAATGACCAGCTAATTTTACCAAACAACTATTGTTACCAAACCGTCAAAGCAGCTAATGCAACCTGCCAATATCTACCATCTATCAGCCAGCAACTAATCGCCAATATCATCAGCCATTTCCCAAATAGAGCCTAGGTAGGTGAGTAAGTGGCATGGACCACATACACAACTTCACCAATTTTCTCAAATATAAAAATACAAATGGAGAAAATAAAATGAAAAGCATCCATTTCCATTAGGTACTATACTTGAAAGAAAAATACAAAAATGAAGAGGGCATAAGCCACAAAGAATAGGGACGTTCACTATTTGACCTCTAAAAAGTGACATGGATAGTGCCTTTTTGGGGACCAGGAAAAACGAAGGCATTGCCTATGCCATCCATTATCGTTGATGTTCATTCTTTCTTGTTTGGCGGTGGTGGGTCTCAGACTCAGTATTTTCAGTCTGAGTCTGAGAAATGGAGAGAAAATGAAACACCAAAACAAATATCCAAAATCATCAACCAAACACGCCTCAACAGCAGAGCATATAAATGTATATATATATATTGCTACCAAAATGCGTATCGTTCTCATTTGTACTGTATACTCTCATCTCCTTTTCTCTCCTCCTAAGAAAATGAAACTTCGTGGCCTGTCAGTCTAAGTCAGGATCAAATCTAGTGCACCGGGATTTTGGTTTCACATGCAACGTGGATTGTCTTCAATGGTTTGGTTCACGGTCTTTTTCTCCTTTGTTTTTGGGATGTTCCTGCAATTTACTCCTCCATATAGTTAGGGTGCGTTCCTATCAGCTGAAAACGATATGAATTGAAATGAGTTTAAATACTTTGAATCGAAGTGAAGTAAACGGGATAAATTGTATTAATATGTGAGATTAAAAGTAAATTGTTGAATTAAATTGCTTAAAACTGAACTGAGCTAGTCTGAATCGAAATGAACTAAATGCAAACTGGATAAATTGAGCGAAAGGCAAACTGGATAAATTGAAATTAACACATCTTTACAACATAAATACTTTGGGTGTGTTTTAAGAAAGTATAGCCATTCTTAAGGGTATATTTGGCAAGTGTGGTTGCTAATTGATACTAGTTCTTTAGATCCAGAAAATGTGTGTATATCTTAATTAAAACAAGACAGCCCAAATTGTTAGGAATGCCGTCATATGACTAGCTTCCCTTCTAAATATTTGAAAGCCCACTAACTAATTTTTATTAAGGAACCTTTTGAATTGGTTGTAAAGTACAAAGGTCCACAATTATCTAATTTGCATGTATAGTTTAAAAATTAAGAATAGTATTGTTATTATATTAGGATGTTTGAAAAAATACTACTTTTATTTAAAAGTAGCAATGTACTAAGTTTCTATGTCAAAATATTGCCCCTACTTCTCTTGTAATTTCACAAAGTAACAACCATCAATCGATGGTGCATCAATATCAAATACTATATTGGTTTAGATGCAACAAGATCAGTTGTTGTTGAGTCATTTGGAATCATATCATGATTAATTTAGGCCCTATTTTGGGTGGTTGATATTTGCCAGTTTTTACTTTTGACAATTTTCAACTCGTATAAAAATTTAATGGAAACAGGAAACCAAAAAACTGGTTTTTAAAAAAACTGGTTTTATGTTTCTAAGAAAACTGAAAGCTGACAACTTGCAACCATCTCAAATAGTGCCTAGTGAGAATATATTATTTTTAAAAGGAAAATTGGATGTGAATATTACGAGGTTTGGACCATAAAACAATAATAATCTCGAATTCGCATAAATTTTAGAATAATCACAAGTTCGAAAGTTTGTCACATAAATGTTCCCATGATAATCGAGGTTGAGCATTTGTCAATATTATGATGATGTGGCATATAACATACTTAGCTCAAGTGGTACCAATGGTATCCTTGCTCCCAGGAGACCCGGGTTCAATCCCTGGTACTCACGTTTGGGGAGAAGGATACCCCCACTTTGTGGGTTTGTTATGATTATCCCTCCCATGGGCCCCTGGGCTCATGGGTTTATGGTCAACTGACCGGGCCCTTTGGGGCAATCCTTACCTGTTCAAAAAAAAAAATAAAAAAAAAATAACATACATTCAATGACTAGAATGAAAACAAAAACAGGCGACGACTTACTTGCAGACTTGTGGTGGTGGCCGGCAATGGCTGGTGGGTTGGAGGCTTAGCCCATACCTGTTCTTCCCTTGTTGTTGTTGCTTATTCGGTCCATATTATGAACTCGAGCTCGAATCCAAGACCTTACAAAGAATGGAGTTCTAGTGGGAAAGATCAGAGTAGAGATGATTAGATGAATGCTGATGCCACAACGTTATTTGTAATTAATGGTTAATGCTTCTTGCAATATGACCAAACATGCGACGTATGTGTAAATTTAAGATTTAACTGAAAGTTATGCAAACTTCATATTGTAATTGTTTTATGACCTAAACTTGTAATTATACACACCAATTTTTTATTTTTAAAAAAGAGGCATATTAATTACAAGAAGGGATATTAATAAATATAAGAATGGCCGGACATGAGTAGGTTATAAATGCTAAGTTTTGATATGAAAAATTTCAAATGCTACACTAACATCCTCAAAAGGATGACATGGATTCTGCTGATTTTTCATGATGCTTTTTCCAATAATAGGTGTTCTTTCTATTATATCATTATTTTGTGATAAAACTTTAGGTTATTAGTTAGTTGCTCATGACATGGATGATTGAGTTATGGGCTGCGTTTGCAAAATTGTAAGAGCATGAAAAGGCATAAACCCAAAGGCATCTTGTATGTGGCATAAAAGGATCTTTTTTTTTTTTTTTTTTTTTGGTGTCTGCAAGGAGGAACTTGGGCGTGGCTAAAGGGCACCTCCTAATGCACGGTCTCGGGTATTCCACGAATAAATTCGTGTAGGTGCTCCTCAGGAGGCTTGAACCCGTGACCTGGTGTATAAGCCAAAGTTTGTTTACCAGTGGACCAAATAGAAAAACATATATTAAAATGACAAAATACAGTCCAAAACTCACATGAAGGTCCCCTCAGATTGCGACACTATTGGCCTAGGTAGTGTCCATAATAACATAATGATACCATTATTATTCAAAAAATTAAATGTATTCTTATAGAGTATATCCCTTGTGTTACAGGAGAGCAATACAAGAAGTCCAATGCATTCTATTCATCTATTTGTATTATTCAAGTCCATTTAAAATAAATAAAATTGTAGTTTAAATCCCTGCATAAATTTAATAGAGTCTTTCTTACATGGAATAATTAGTGTATTCTATATGAAATACTTGAAATTATTGAATCAATTTCATCCACGACCTTGCGATATCAATTGATAATGGTTTATCTTTGATCTCTTGTCAGAAGGAAATTCATAAATTACAATTTTTATGGTACAAAGCTTTAGTACTATTTTGTTGATGTAAAATGAAGGAGGTTGGACTTTTCACTACGTTCCAAATAGAGGAATCAATTTACATAACTCTTCTTTATATATATATATATATA
>BSSO01008127.1:0-10388 GCA_030267885.1 Mesembryanthemum crystallinum | reverse complement strand
AACCCTTCTGCCGATGACTCGTCCGACCAACCTCCCCCCGGCCATGTGTTACAGCAGCTTCCCGGCAGAATCTGCCCGAGCCACCCCGCTGGATCAATAGATCGGCCCTTTCTGCTGCCGCCGGTGGGCTCATCTTCCTCTGGCGCCGGCGAGCGGTGGCCGCCGGCAGCTGGAAATCGGCCACCCTGCTCCAGAGCCTCATTCAAACTGCCTGACCCAATTCTGGAAAAAACAGGCCCCTTACCCCTACCAAGATGTGGGCCAAGACTAGTTTTAAAAGGCCCACTATTAGACCCATTAACTGGATTAAACCCAACCCTGTCAAACACAGACGTTTTTAAAATTCTCCTGCCGTTATGAGAATAACTACGACGATAATCACGCCCGAGAATCTCGCGCCTTCCAAAACGGCTACCAACCTTCCCTCGCCAAGCTCTGTCCTTCGGCAAGACCAGCGACCATGAAACAGCATGCGAATCACTGTCGTTACACTGCGGTAACAAACGAGAACTCCCAGCAAACATCATACGAGGACCCACACACTGGAATGCTTCAAACAGATCACGCCATCCCTCTCCCTTCTTCCCCTCCGGGACTCTAATAGACATGGTTGAGCCCTTACTAAATAACTTCTCCAGAAGCAGAAAACGGCCATTATCATTCCAAGCCACACGAAGCAATAAGACATAGCCCTGTTCCCGGAAAGTACATACCCGACGTTCACCTCCTTCCGCTCTCCACAGAGAGGCAGCCTCCTTGGCCCACCAAAGAAACTCATCACTCCACAAAAACACCTTGAATGACTTCCGATAATGGGTCTCCACCACTCTAAATCCTGACTGATCACGACTAAACTGAATTTTTTTGTGCTCAATACTAAAAACGAAAGACATAATTGAAAATCACTCTCACTACCTCACAAACACATGAACTTTCTATTCATGAATAATAGTATCAGTAATAGTAGTAGTAACCACCAGGAGTTGGCATGGGGGATCGGGTTTGATTTTGGGAGGACCCATGGCGGGGGGAGATTCCTTTTTCGGTTTCTTTCCCATGCGTGTATAGCCTCTCCGCTTTACACCACATGCCTATTTCCCATTTTTACATAGTAACCGTGTCTACATTCTCGTGGAACCTCCATTTCTCGAGGGGGGGTCCTCGGGAGGGAGTTGGACGAGCTTTCTGAGCTCCTTCCCTTGTCGCTTACTCCCCCCAGTCCAACTTAGGGTTTGGGCACTTACAAATCCTTCTTTCAGCATTTGGCCTCCAATCCGGGGGATCCACCTTTTCCCCTGAAATTCTATCATCTAGAGCACCAACGTGCCTCTTAAGGTCCGTGCTTTTCTCTGGACGGACTGTAGTTCTTAATAGAATTAACACCAACCATTCGGGAAGGAGGATGCACAAGATGCTGTCTCCTGATGTTTGTGTGATGTGCTATAGTAGCTCAGAGACAAATGAGCACCTTTTTTTTGCACTGTCCAGTTGCTTGGTATGTGTGGCAGCGCCTATTTGGCATTTACGGGGAGAGCTGGGTTTGCCCCAGTGACTTAATGCAGATGCTACATGTTAGATTCAGAGGATTCGGGGGGCGGAAAGAGGCGAGGATTATGTGGTGTGGAGATGTGCTAGTTTTGCGGTAGTATGGTGTATCTGGTTGGAGAGGAATAATCGAGTTTTTCGAGACCAGTCCGTTCCAGCACATTTGACTTGGGATACGATTACTTTTGTGGCTTCTTTGTGGATTTTTGCTCGTAGACTTTTTCCTGGATCCCCTTGTAGGATGTGCAAAGGGATTGGCGGGCCTTATTGTATTGACCTTGTTGTTACAAGGACATCTAGTCCTCCAATCCTCTTGTATTCTTTTCGCATTTAATAAAATTATTTGCCTTATCCAAAAAAAAAAGAGCTTTATAAGGCCTTTGAAGAACAATGGTAGGAGTGGATTAGGGGGTGCTTCAAGAATGCTTATTTCTTGGTTATGTTGATGGGCCACCTTGATTGGTATCATCGTCTAGGGGAGTGTGGGAAGGGGATTCCCTTTCTTATTTCATGTTCACTCTTTTGGTTGATGTTGTAATACCCCAAGGATTTATGGTAAAGATAGCTGAAATGATTTTTTTTTTTTTTTTTTCTTTTTTTTTTTTTTTTTTAATAATAAAAATTTGTATTAAACCAAAATGGAGATAGTTACAGAGTAAGAGGACAAAGAGTCCTCAAGAGAACCAAGTACAAAATAAGCTCTAATTACAAGTCTCCCCCAATGCCGTTGTATAGTAGCAAGGATCACCCTTTTAAATGCCCAAGCAGCTTTAGCCCATATAGAGGCTATATACACCACCCGATCCCACACAAAAGCAAAAGGCTTGGGAGTCTTGGAGAAAACACGAAAGTTACGGTCCAATCAAAGGCACCAAATAATAGCGAAGAAGCACACCACCATAACAACTTGTTATCCTTACCCCCTCTAAAACCAACATACAAGGCCAACAAGTGATGAGTGAGGGAGGGAGGACAAGTGAAGCACTCCCCCGTAATGGCAAAAAGCCTAATCCACAGAGAACGACCAAACTCACACCGCAAAAACAAATGATGACTTGTTTCACTTGCACAATGGCAAAGGGCACTAACATCTGGGAGCAAGGCCCACCCGGCCTCCTACGCTGTAGCACATCATGAGTATTCACCTTACCCAATACCAAGATCCAAACAAACGCACGCACCTTAAGGAGAATCTTCGACTTCCAAATGAAGTCAGCAAGAGGGAAAGAGGGATGATGAGAGGGAAGGTTAAGGTGAGAGAGGAAGGATTCGCAAGAGGAGATTCCGGAGAGATCTCCAAGCCAAACCCTAGAGTCGACCGTGTCAGCAAGTTGGCTGGATTGGGGGACAGAGAGCAAGGAGATGAGCTTCTCCATCTCCCATTTACATGGGGCTCTCCTAAGATGCTCGAGCACCGATGGTGCTAGAGTGAAAGGCAGCAATCGGTGCATCATGAAGAGTAGAAAGAAGGCAGACCCAAGGAAACTTGGAGGAGAATGGTGAATACCCACTCCAGACGTCATCTCAACAACATCCTCTCGACGAAAGCCGTCCATCGGCATCTCATCGTCCTCCCTATCGAAGCTAAGAAGGTCATCCTCATCTTAATAGTACTACTCATATCACCTAGGTACATCTCTTTTTCAAGGAGTCCAAACTGAAGAAATCTTATATTTAAGCAAGCACTTGAGTGTTAGTAATCTTGGGATGGGTAATCTTCTGAGAAGTTTCTCAGGAACATGTGAGTGAGAAAAAATCATGCTGGAAAGGCTTGTGAGGCTAGTTCTCAGCCACGAAAGCGGATTTTGATACCACCAATGTGGGGTTGGGGTGTTAGAGATGTATTGAGTAGAACGTCGGAAAGGGGTGTGGATGTGGGGAAGATTGAGGGGTGTGGATGTGGGGAAGATTGAGGGGTTTAGGATGGGTTGGAAGAGGTGCATTTTGGGATGATATGATTTTGTTGTTGACCGCAGATGAAGATAAATTCAAGACTATCCTTGCAATTTTGTAGAATTTTGAGATGGTTTCGAGGATGAAGGTAAATCTGTATAAGTGAAGCTTAACTTGTATTAGTGTGGATCAAACATCTATGGAGGAGCTTAATGCCTTAGTAGATTGTCAGTTTCAAAAATGACCACTTACCTAATTTGGATGCCACTCGGAGGTAGCCCGCGTGCGGAGACTTTATGGGAACGACTTATTGAGCGGGTTTCCAAGGGACTTTATTGGTAAAAGAGGGTTTAAATATCTTTTTGGGTTAGGAGTACTATAATTCGATCCCGTCTCTCTAGCATTACCTTATATTGTCTCTCTGTCTTGAAAATCCCAGTAGCTATGGGTGGTACATTTGAGTAGATGATGCGTCCTTTCTTGTGATCTGATATGGATGGTGAAAAGAAAGATCATTTGGTGAGTTGGGATAGGGTTTGTCGGCCGAAGGAGGGGGTGTTGGATTTAGTAGGCTCATAACTAAGTATATTTTAATGGTTGGCAGATGGCTATGGTGGTTCCATTTGGAGGAAAAGGCCTTGTGGCACATGGTTGTTTGTTGTAACTATGATATCCATTTTACTGGTTTGAACGCTCCGGGTGCTTCCAATGTTACGCACGGCACACGCAAGTCCTTGGAAGTTTGTCATAGGTCTCATTTGGAGACAGGGTTGACACAACTGTGAGGAATCCTGAGCAAGAGTAAAGAAGTACAAGAGGCAAGACTGGGGATCTGGATGAATCAGATCTTGCATGCAAGTAGTGCATCTTGTCTCTGTCCTGTCATTCATACGAGGACCAGTGTTAGCGGGGCACATGATGCTGGCACCTATTACTTCTGAGTAGTTTCTAGTAATCTAATAACAATCAATTGGTGATAGGCACTCTGTACAGGTGCAGTCTTAGCAGTGTATATTATTCTGCTAGCTTTAAATGTCCTCTTTTCCATAAGAACGCTCATTTTTTGAAGACACACTTTGTAGTTGCTTTCAGGTGGAAACCATGATATTGATATTGAAGATCTTAGAAAAAACACGCGGTATACTGGCGGGTACTCTGACGGAAGTCGAACAGTCAAACTCTTCTGGGAGGTACTTCTCCGCTCTGTATGTAATTGTTGTGGTGTTTCTTTGTTCTTGTCTCCATTTGTACAGGTAGAAATGAGTTTTTAAAAAAGCTTCTGATGCCCTACCAATGATTAATATTTATACTTAATATCTATAGTTTTCTTTTCTGTTTTAAACTCTTTAAAAATAAAAAAATCAAAGCTGAGACTTTACATACCTGACTTACCACTTCGTTCTGATATTGCATTACAGGTTATGACAGGTTTTGAGCCAAAAGATCGTTGTATGCTCCTTAAGTTTGTAACAAGCTGCTCACGGGCTCCATTACTTGGCTTCAAACATTTGCAACCAACCTTTACCATCCATAAGGTATTCATGGAGTATGACATTTAGAGCCTGAACTCTTTCGTTGTGACAAAGCAGGGTTGTTTATTTTTTNTACAGCCTATGATGAATACATGTCACAGTTTGAGTTTATCAAGGTATGAAAGCTCGATTGCAATCGGTAATGGTCGTGACATTGCAAAGAGGTAGTGCTACTTGTGTAGTATAATGCGTCACGGTTATCACGGTGTGAATTTTATATCAGCCATAAAGGCCATTTATAGGCTTTATCAGCCATTCATCGGTGGTATAGGCTGTACAAACGCTGCTTCTATCAAAATTTTGCATATCGCCTAGCTCAAGAAACGATACATACCGCCCGACAATGCATATCGGTTGAGAGTTTTGTTTTCTTTTAGGTAAGGAAAGTAAAGGTACACGGAGAGGACAAGAGGTCCTATTTTCAAAGAGACCGATACACCAGATCCCGCCTTTTACCTCTGTACTTTTGACGAGGGGACTCCAAGGAAAATCCTATGGGCAAAAGTCACAAAGAAGCCATGTAAGCTATCTTATCCCAAACTAAACCTTCCATAACAAATTGATCTCTAAAACCTTTGAAGGGAATCTCAAGCAAGGAGGGCAAATCCAATATGTACTAAAGATACAAAAATGTCGCTGCCATGCTTGCCAGGGGAAAGGGCAAAAAAGACGTTCATTGATCTCCAAACTCCCATAAAATATAATACAGACATTGGGCATTCTCCTCCCCTGCCTCAAATTGTTGGTGTTAATAGTATTAAGCACGCACATCACTGGGACTTTGGCATCCCAGATGAAAGAGCTAAGCGGAAAAGATGAGTTGGTAGTACTAGATGTCAGTTGCTGGAAGAAAGACTTGCAAGAGAAGATTGCTGTGTTTGTGAGAGCCCACACCCTTGAATCTGACCCAGAGGTATCAGTAACAGTATCGAGCGAAGGAAGTAGCTGAACCAACTCTCTCTTAAGAAACCCTTTGAGAAGTGAAAGTTCCATGAGGATGGAAGAACCATCAATGGTGTAAAAATGGGAAAAGGGCATGTGATGGAGAGCAGAAAGACTATAGTGTCTTCCCATAAACGAACCCTGTTTGATACCATAGTCTTTGATAATAAAGTGTTGAATATTGTAAATCTATTACTCCCTCCGTTCTCAAATGAAAGTGACGCTTGGTTTTTCGCAACTCACATGTATGTGAGTTGCGGAAAATCAAGTGTCACTTTCATTTAAAAACGGAGGTAGTATTTTGTAAATCAACTATTTTGCATCATTTAATGTTTTTGCTTTTGATTGATGTGTCTAGTAGTACAAATTTGTCCAGGAAACCATAGTTGAACTTACAGGTATATGTGGTCCCTTCTAATATTTTAGGTTGCATGTGATGTGCCAATTTGGGCAGCAATTGGAGGACAGGATGTGGAGCGGCTTCCATCAGCTTCAACATGCTACAATACTTTGAAGGTACTGTTGAAAGACAATGAAAGTTTGCTTCACATTTGCCCCATTAGACTACAAAAGTAATATGTCAACCTGGTGTCTAATTTCATCGTTGTTCACTGTTATGTTTTTGCTTGTTCTCTTCACTTGTTATAGCTCCCTACATATAAACGCGCTGGTACATTGAGGACAAAGCTTCTGTACGCAATCAACTCAAATGCAGGGTTTGAACTTTCTTGAGCACATTTAACTGATAGCTGGTTCCAGTGGTACGTGATTTACTTCAATATCTACTTCTAATTTCTTCTCTTGTTTCCCCCCTAACCGGTGATTAACTCTTATCTTTATTGTGGTTGATGGATATTGGATAGCGAGAGTAAGATATAGATACCGGTTAAAAGTATGTGTGTGTATATATATATTAGTAAGATATAGTAAATAGCACCAAAACCTTTTGGATATTAATGAACAATGATAGCTCCAACTTGCGTGTTGGTAAATTTACCCATTGTGAATCAAATTTCCAATTGTTTGCATTGGTAGCCCGTGTCACCCTGCTTCAGAATCATTTTCCCCACCAAAGAGAATTATAAAATAGGAAGGGAATTTTAGAAGCAAAGAAAAGTAACTGATAAATTATAGTCATCAACATTGAGAAGCTTAGACAACATACATTCCTTCCTAGATCATGCATATAGAATAATTTGAGGTGAATAGCGGTCTAATACTCCAAGCACGCCAAGTGAATATCATTGAATTGTTATACAGACCATACTTGGTCTACAACGACCAGTATGCCCTATGATGGCTCCTACGAGCTAATTAGAGAAAATATATATGCATGAAAACCAGAAATATTCCGCCATTGTACTGTTTTATGGAGGACATATAATGAACAGAACGTTTCAACCATGGTTTAACCAATCAAGGGAAGTCCCTGAGCTAGAAGATTGTCAGCCAAGACCTTGTTGGCAGCTTCCGAGGGATGAAAGCCATCCCAGAATACGTACTGTGTGGCATTGGAGCACGTCCCTACGGACCTTTCATTGCAAAGCAGGGAGGTCTCTATTGTTCCTGTTCCACAGCAAGCCTTCCTTGCCTCGAAGAATCCTGCAGAAATTAGCTTGCATCAAAATTTGTAGACATCAAGATTAGAGCTTTTGTGAGCACAGCTGACCCAAACAGAACCAGGCTCCAAACTTGATGGATTAAGCATTATTGAGTTCATGCTTAGCTAGAAGTCAACTTAGATTATCTTTCAGGTCTGGATCTCTGCGAGATGGATCAAGCTTGAACGTAGGCTTGATTCACTGAGGCCTGGTCTTTTTCTTTCTCTTCTTTCCCTTTCCCTTTCCCTTTTTTTTTTCTTCCCTTATGTATTAAATATGAATACATAACTAAAGAAAGCTTTTTTAGTAGTCTCAGCTAGTAAATGAGCTGAGCGCTCGTGGGATTGAGCTAATCTCAAGCAGAGCAAACTAGCTTAAACTTGAAACAACCCAATCTTGACTGGATCCCATTTTAAGTTTCATTATATTTAGAAAATAATCTGTTGATTTACTTTTTCAAAATGAGATGGAAACTTACAATTTTTTAACATATATGTATCATGGAAACTTCAGTGGTCTGTTTAACCCTATGATTCTGTGTGCCTCAGACCAATATTTATGTCAATCTTGAAATTCATAATAATATGTTTTTTCTATAATAATTGCAGGTACGAAGAAATTACCATTGTCCATGGGGTGTGTTATCATGTCTAGGAGAGGCTGATAAATGTCAAAGACCACCAATCTTAACCCAGCAAGTTTAGTTTGCAAGCTCTGAGCCATGCTATTTAGCTTGCTGTTAAATGAAACAGCATCCTTATTGAGCCTTGATATACACTGGTTGTTCCCTGCTCCAAATAGTGTAATAGCTGCAGGCAAACATCCCATTGGTGGTAAGGTTGTCACTCCAATCCTCCTTACCCCAAGCCCATATAATGTCTGTCCAGAAACAATCATCAAAATTGGATTAGTTTATTGTTCTAGATAAATGAGTGCATGGAAGCGGAAAAAGGGTCATTTTTTCTTCTTTTCTCTTGTTGTGGCNGTTCAGGAGTTTATGGCTGTGTAAACTTTGGTGCTTGTTTCATCAACTACAGTACATCTGTGTCAAGTCTTTCACCTTGTAATCCGTTGTATGTTTCATCAGCCATTATTTTCATAGGCACCTATGTTCATTCATCTATGTTTCTAATTGTCATTTCAATTTGTGAAAGATTGTTGCTTCACCATCATATGCTCCCAAACCAATCAATCTGGCTTGCGAAGGACTATTAAACCTATTTAGGTGCAGGAGGAGAGATTACATTTGCATGGTGTAACTTGACTTGCTTGGGGTTATGGATGTGCTATCTGGGTCTGGTAACAATTTTCCTTGGAGCTAATGAACATTTAAGTGTTTTATGATGGTATTGAGAGACTTTAGTAGGAAATGGTATAAGATACCTGAACGAAGTTAGCAAAGGATCTCATCAGGGAGTCAGCAAACTGATCAGGGGTATATCGTCGATTGAGCGTAGGATCGATGTAGAAGTTCTGAAGATAATCACTGTTCCCTGCATTCAGAAGATGAATTCCACCAGAGATCATGTCATTAGCTTTGTCATTCCCCACCATTTTTGCCACCTTACTCTGGTAATCCTTGTAGTATGCAATCTGCTGTGTCAGTGAAACTGCCCTCTGCATACATACACCCACCAAAACACAATTACTACAATTAGGAGGATTTTTGGGAAAATAACAAACAGCTCGGATAAATAGACAAAGGTCCTTTTTTTTTTTCTTTTTTTCTGTTGCATATTTACATATAAGCTTGCTGTTCTGTCATAGTAACCAGAACCAGCTGAAGCGAAGTTGGCACCCATCAGGAGTTGCTTCCCCCGAGCTTGTTGGCTGAGGTAAGCTGGTGGATACGAGGAGAAACCCAGATTTTCAGCTGCCAAAGTGAAAACATTAAATCCATCAGCTTATGGTTGGAACTTGGAAGTAAAATGCTGTGTACATTTTCAGGGAGATTTTAGAGAAACAACAACGACGACCCAGTGATAATCACGCTGAGGGTAGGGTCTGGGGAGATCTGAATGTACGCAGCCTTACGTCTAACTAGAGAGAGAGAGAGATTTTAGAGAAACATACCAGTGAAATCAGTGGCAATCTTTCCATTGGAAAACCTTCCAGTAGGCTGGTGGGTGACAAAGTCTCTTCCATAAGGAGGAAAGTTTGCTTTGATGAGTGTGTAGAGACCATTGTTGTTTCCTGCATCAACAACAGAATCCCCAAATATGCACAGTATTGGTACTAGAGGCTCTCCATTAGTCACTTGGAACCCTAACACAGCTAGCAAAACAATAGTAACCAACAGAATTCTCACAAACCCCATTTTGTTCTAGAGAGAGAGACAGAAGTTATGTGAACATAGGAAGCAATGTGGGAATGGCAAGTGAGGTGGTATTATAGGAGGGCTGGCTGGGTAAAAAGAGTAGTTGTAATTGCTGTAGCTCTGCAGTTTCTGCCTGCAGTGGAGTAACTGCTATATTTCCTGCTTTGAGTTGCATGGCTATCAGTATCATCACCTCCTTGAAGCTTGTGTAAATTTTGCCCTCTCATTTACTTGTCCCTCTAATCAAGGCAGCAGGACTCTACCTCTCACTAGAAGGGGCTTTTCAGGAGTTCACAGCTCTGTGAGGACCTAACATTTGCAAAAGTTTTGGTTTTAGGACCTAACGTTTCAAAACTTTGATTTAAGGATCGACACTAACTGTTTTCTTAACACCATTAGTTTGGTTGTCAAGATGCTTAGGTGGTAGGACCTAGCATTTTAAAAATACGTATTTTTTTATAACAAGTATAATACATATATTTAATTAAAAAATTTAACTTATTAAAAATATTGGTCATGATATATTATTGGGTATTATGAAATGCAACTACTAAGCTG
>BSSO01008126.1:0-10388 GCA_030267885.1 Mesembryanthemum crystallinum | reverse complement strand
AAAAGGGGAATTTTATGTGAGAGATTAAAGTAATAGAGAGATATTATTGTGAGAGAATAAAATAATAGAAAGAGTGAGAGTGATTGGAGAGAGAGTGTATTTTTTATTATATTGGTGAGTTAGTGGAGGACTGGAGGGGTATAATAGAAAAGTTATGAGATTTTATGGGTTTTGAAAGCTAATTTTGGGACAAAAAATATGGTGTTTTTAAAAGCTAATTACGGGATGGAGGGAGTAGTATTTAATAATGGGACTTCAGTCATTCTATGATGGACTTTGTAAGAACAGTTGGTACAGTAGTACGAATAATTTAAAACATTATTTTATAAAAATAGAGGAGATTTATTTTCTTAAATTTAACGGTATAGATTAAAAGCTTTAATGGGACCATCTAGTAGTGACCAGTGTAATTTTTTTCATAAAGATAGTTTCATTACAATTTAAAAAGACAAAAGAAATAAAAGAAGAAAACTTAAAAGTATGGCATTATTCAAGTTGTTAGGTAGAGCTGATCATGGATGGTATGACCCGAAAAGCCCGACCCATCTGGTCCGTAATTTGGACGGGTATGGACAAAGTTTTTCAAAAAAAATTAATTGATGGGCGGGCTAAACCCGGCCCGCTAAAATAAATGGGCGGTTATGTACTGCAAAAAAAGTCCCATGGGCAAGCCCGCCCGGCCCGTTTCAAATTTTATTTTACTTTAAAATTTAATTAAAGCAAATTTTAAGAATAAACTATGACATTAGTTTGTGTTGGTGATGTTTCTAATATAATTTGTTGGTGTTTATGTTAGGGTTTGTTTTTATATACTAGTTGAATTTGTTAGTTGTACTATGTTATTTGTCAGATTATGACGTTAACCTTTCTTTTAAATGTGCAGAATGTGCACAATTGCAATATATATGAGCAGTGTTAATTATATAACCCAAAAAAAACGCTACTTGAATTTGATTTTCTAAAAAAGATAAAAAAACCCGTTGGCCCATGGGCAAGCCCGGCCCGTTTGGTACGGCGGTTAAGGGCAACGACCTTCAGCAAGGGTAACTATTTTTTGGCCCGTTGGACAGTTTTTCCTTTTAAGGATCGGCACGTGTCCGTCCTGAACCCGCAAATGATCAGGTTTGTTGTTAGGGGAGAGAATTAAGGAGAGAGTTATAACCTGCTCACTAGTACATATATATCCCATAATGAGGTTCCATTTCAAAACTAATTAATAAGTTTGGGTTCCCTTAGTCCAGTCTCTCCTTAATAGTTTTCTACCTAAACAAATTAGTATTCAAGCTTAGGTTTGTGATTGCTAGGGTTTAAAGTTTGTGCTATAACAATGGATAAACCAAAATTGGTATTGAGAGATAGGACTGAATGGTTAATTTTGGTCTATGTAAATTAAAGATGCAGGTAATCTTGACATATACAAAGTGGTCTGTAGAAGGCATTGGATAGAAAATGTGATAAAGTAAGTGCTACGCACCTCCAACAACCTTGTCTAAACCCAGTGTACGAAGAATATCGAGATTAATATATATTTGTTAGTGAAAAAGTCACTCTATTGGATCATGTACAACTTTTTCATCTGTCTTTTTGCAAGGATTATGGTGATCATGGGCACGTCAGGAGGGATTGTCCTCATGACAAAGAAAACCGATAAGTAGGGATTTGCGTCATTGACGACCGGAGTTTATGAGGAGGATGACACTTTAGCCCTAATGATTCATGAACAATTTCAATGGGGTTATTGATAGCTAGGGTGATGTGGGAGCCAATACTTGGAAGCAAGTAAATGAAGCCAGCTACCATGGGCTTGATTTTGATTCATTGGGTGGATCATGGCTGAAACTGTAGCCTTGGGCTACATGGAACAGAGGGTGAAACTAGTTCCTCAAGTTGTTCCAACATAACCTTGCATTGCACTTTAAGGAAAAAGGGTGAAACCAGTTCCTCAAGTTGCACCTATCACACTAGCTACTATGTGTTTTCCCATACTAGAGTTAACTTAGTACGATTTTGGTGAATCTCATCACCACCTAGTGACTAACCCAACTGTAACACCCCGACCTCCAACACATATCGCTGGTGCTACCAATGTCTGCTAACATGGTTGAGGACTGACCCCACCGATCAACATAAAATTTTTCCAGCATGATTTGTCCTCACTCGCATGTCCCTGAAAAACTTCGTACGAGGTCACCCATTCCAATATTACTCCTAACCAAGCATGCGTAATTGTAGAGTTTCTAATGATTGAGTCTCATGAAAAGAATATGCACCTTGGTGCTACGAGTAGTACGATCAATCCATTGAAGCCATCATTAACCATCAAATCCTTGGGGGTATTAGTATTACACCAAAGTCCCGATGTCTTTCTTCTCTCTCTTATAGAGCACCTTACATGGTTTTTAAGCACACACTTGATTACAATCGAGAACTCTACAATTATTGAGCCTCCAGGGAGTAAATGACGACCTTCCTATCTAACTCCCTCTACAAATAGAAAACTACGTTAGCTATAATAATATAACCCTTTTACGAGCAACCTTTCTAATTAAATAGAATTTCGGATAGTATTCTAATTACCAAAGTGGCTGTCAGTATCTTAGCTAAGCTGCACTAGCATGCTCACTCGAACAAGCAGGTCACAAGCACAAGTTCCACCTAGTTGGGTGGGTCCAACACATGCGATTTTTCGACTCACCTTTGGTTATGCTCACCGACTATCTTTCGATTTTTGTTCGGTCCACACCTAACCGTAATAACTTTCTTTGTTCTTCTATCACTTTCTTCATATTAGGTTGGCTTATATAACTTTTTGTGAATATATGGGATATAAAGATTCGATTCCCATTTTTGAAACAACTCTTTAAAAACTCTCTAGATTTAGGTAGCCGACATCCGTTAAAACTATTAATGTATTTGTACAAATCAAAGATATCTAGTAACAATACAAAAGACTTGTTTACTCTTAGAAGATTGAAGTCAATTTAAGCAACCACAATGTCAACTCAAGGTAATAATTAAATTTTGCACATATGTGATTTTTAATACATGTATGTCAAATTATATGAGCCGCCTTAGGAAATTCAAGTGGGGATCTAACCACACAAACAAAAGTTCCCTTTAACAACTTGATCCATGTTAAAACAAATGTGTAGCTAGCAACTCATAGTTGTCAATTATAGTTTCTTCCCACATATAGTACACAAACAACACCATATTATGAATATCTTTTTGATAAACATAAACATCAAACATGTCTTTTTTTTTTTTTTTTTTTTTGTGTGTGTGTGTGTGTGGTGATTAGTAATTAGATTCCAAAAGTACTGTTGGCGCAATCAATGTGGAAAGTTGGGTTTTGTTTGGTTTCTCAATTTTGTCCATTGAAAAGCAAAAGATTGGTGAGATGGTTGATTGATGATGAACACAAATTATACATATTTTTTTGAAAGGAAAAGGCCAAAAAGGTCCTTTTTGGCTCCACACAAAACAAATTTCATTACATTATGTGAAATGGTCGGCGAGTTGCCATATGCTCTAACTTTAGTTTTTTTCCCTCAAGTCCATTCACCAATTCTCTTTTGGACTTAAATTTTCAGCATTTAATTTGACCCATCCTTCTTTGTCCCTTCCACAAAAAGTTGCCACTTATCATGTACTACTAACTATCACGTACTACTAAATATAAATCATTTAATGAGATAAAAGTAAAAAATAAAATATCATTAAATTGTTTAATTGAAGAGAGTAAGAATGATTAGCACCTAATTTGGTCTAAGTATCACAAATCCAACTTAACTAGGATTAGCTTAATATGCAATCTTGATAAGCAATGCAAGCTCTCAACTATATATTGATGCGAGTCAGACGATCAAGATTATTACACACTTTGAGAAAGTGAGATATCATTTTGTGGAAACTTACCAGTGACTCTAACGATTATTTAAGTTAATAGCGTATATGTATATGATGATCGTTCCGTAAATATATAATATTCTTTAACACGACCGCCTTTTTCGTCTAGCATACTAGTGGCTCTTTATTCCGTTATATTCTTCGTGAGTACCAATTTAATCTTCTGCGGTCCAATATGCTTTGCAGCTTCATTCCAGGTGAGATCCCTATGCATATACCCTTTGATCAAAGCCTGTTTTCTCAAATCATATGTCACTATCTCAGTTAACCCACGCGACAGACATTACCAACTTTAGTGCTATATTTTAACATGTAAGTTGGTAAGATTAAATTCGAACTAATTAAGTAACTTCTAACTAATTAGGGTTATATAATTTTACTCAAAAATATTTCTTGCTTGCTAAAGAGAAGGAATAGAATTTTGAATTTTGTCCACAAATTGAAGGAAACACAAGAAGAAGAAGAAGAAAATAAAAGGAAAATGGGTTGACGGACCGCCAAAATGGTCCAAACCACCAGAATTGTTAGTGTGGGGGTGAGGACAACAATGGCTCAACTAAACCATTATTATTTATTATNGTTTGCAGGCCATGAATCAGCCAACAAAGCCCATCAACATCTTCTTATATCCTTTTTTTTTATATAGAAATTCTAATATAGGATAATTCTGAAAAAAAAAAAAAGATTTTGTTTAATATGTATGAGATAAATTGAGGGAAAATTGTAGAGAAGGAGATAATCACCAATCTTAGTCACACATGTGAGGCAAAACATACATATTTCAAATGGATACAAGAGGTGTTTTTGGCAACAAACTAGTACTCCTAAATACAATGAAAGTTATATGTTATAAGCAATTTCCTATATACAAGATACTGGTAAAAGATATTGAAACATGTATTGTACATGCATAGTGATATTGTTATTTTGTTTTTGAATGGAACTATATTTACCTTTCAATCAATTGGATCAGGACTAATCATGTTTATATCGAGTTGGCCTACAAAAGATACATGCCCACTATATCAACCTATAACATAGATTAAAGGATAAGATTGTGTCAACCTACACTATATACTTGTATGTTCCATAATATTCTCCTATGAGATGACCTCATACATGAGATCTAGTACATGGACGAAAAGAAATGTGGTACTTAACGCTACCAACTACCACATTTTCCTCCTACAAGTACCAAGCCTTAAATATGAAGCGGCTTCATACTAATATCATTTCATAGTACATGGGAATAATGGCTAGATTCCCAAGTGTTGGAGATATTTTAGCAGAAGACTAGGCAATATATACCCAAATACCTAGCTATGTGCAAAAACGTTCATGTGTGTGTGTGTGACAAAGTAGGAATATTAAGTGAGGCAACCTTTTTAGTACTTTTTTCTTGCCTTTTTCCCAGCCGCTGCCATCATACTTTCCCTGCTTCTCAGGGAACATACGTGCAATGGTGCATGCATTGGTGAAAAGTCAGCTACAATATCTTTTTCTCAGCACCATGTTAGTGCTGCTTTACCTTTGGTGAACCCATGTACATGTACTCTCATATCTTATAAAGCTCAAAAAAATTCAGAGAGCAAGGTACATACCCTGAGCTTTGATGAAATTATGGTGAAGATTCTTAATGCAATCCCTCTCTTATCAGGCCGCTTGGTATATCAGGCGAGTACTCAGCAAATTAAGAGTAGTACTATGTAAGCAAAAACCAATACTGAAGCGGTATTGGGTGAAAAAAGTGATACTAGTTTTTGGGTCGTCAATACCATTTTTTGATTTATCAGTACCATTTTATATACTTGCCGGTATCATCCGCCTGATATATTAGGCGGCCTGATAAGATATTTTGTGTTCTTAATGTTTCAATGATAAAGGATCTTACTTAGAGGTATCAAATTTTACAAAATGTATTTGTGAAAGGGCAATTGAACTCCACTAGGAACCCTAGCTGGAAATCGATAGACCAAGGCCCAACTATTTAATCACTTCCCTCAACTTGGAGGAGTCACGGTTTGAACTCCTAACCTCCATGTTGGAAGGTGTAAAGATAGCCATTAAGTCATAATCTCTTGAAATCTCATTATAATTTTTCCTGCAATTTATGGTTCATCCCACTAAATTAAATGTTAGTTGTCACTTCTTTTCTTGGTGAAGAAATTCCCATGAATGTCTATCATATAACCCCTAAATTATTTACTTCTCTTTTCTAATATAAATATATTTAAATAAGCACAAATGATATTGTAGACATTACACTACATCAAATAACTCTGCAAAACTCCATTCCACTTCTCATTGACAATACTTATAGGACGGAATGAGTGTTTTATTCCTTCCATATATCCCTTCATTCTCACTGATTTGGCAGGGCCCTTGCACTACTTTCTCGGGATCTCTGCCATCAGTTTTACCGATGGTCTCTTTTTGTCTCAGACAACGTAGGTTATAGAGATTTCTGAGCGTGCTCATATGACCAACTGCAAACCCTACTTTACTCCCGTTGACACCAAGTCTAAACTTGGTCCTGATGGTCCTCCTGTTGATGATCCTTCTTTGTATCGGACTTTCACCGGACCAAACATCTCTTACGGCGTTCACCAAGTTTGCTTATATATGCATGATCCTCGAGAGCCGCATTTTCAGGTTCTCAAGCGCATCATATGCTATCTTCAGGGCACACTCATGGTCTACAATTGCATCCTCCTGCAACAACGGGTCTTACTGCCTACTTCGATATTGATTGGGATGGTTGCCCATACTCTCGTCGCTCTACATCTGGTTATTGTGTGTTCTTGGGTGACAACTTGATCTCCTTGTCATATAAGTGGCAAGCCACAATTTAGCACTCTAGTGCTGATCGAAACGGAATATCATGGTACGGTGTTGCCAATGCTGTGGCTGAGAACTATTGGTTACGCAACTTACATCTTGAGCTTCATTGTCTACTCACACGAGCTAGATTAGTCTTTTGTGATAATGTGAGTGCAGTTTATTTGCCTACTAATCCAGTGCAGCATCAGCGAACCAAGCACATTGAGATAAATTTTCACTTTGTTTGCGAGAAGGTTGCCCTTGTCCAGGTTCGTGTTCTTTCATGTGATTCATCATCTCAGTGTGCTGACATCTTCACCAAGGGCATCCCATCGTCACTTTTTTTTCTTGATTTTCGGTCCAGCCTGAGCGTTCATCCTGCTTCAGCTCCGATTATGGAGTGTGATAGCATATGTAAATATATATAATTTATTATTTATTGTAGTTTGTTTTATATTAGGTTCAACCCATATAATTTAGGGCCTTTGATTTTTTACTTGTATATATACGTTATGATAATCAGGAAAAATCTCGACGGTAAATTACACCAAAGTTTATTATTCTATAGTATATTTCTTTCTTTTCTTTTTTGGACTGTAATTCTTGTATGTGTACTCCATGTGTATAATCTTATAGGCTCTTATTTGTGATATGCATGGGTGTGCTTGGAAGAGACGAAGCTGATTATGATTTCTGAGTAAGAGATCAAATGGGTGGCCAAGTCATGGGCTCCACTGCAAGCCATGACTGTCTACACAAACAGGCTTTGCCACCATTCACATATATAAAAAATCAAAAAATAAAAATAAAAATAAAAAATAAATTGGGGCCTTAAAAACAAGAGGTGCCAATAATTATTGTCAAGTCAACATATAGCTAGCAAGTTGCAAAGTAATGAAGTAGGTGATAATTACACTTATCAGCCCATCTTTTCATCATCAAAGGTTAAAGCTCTAGCATATACTCCATATTTTATAGTACCTAACTACTGTTGTAGATTCCACAATTATTGGACCAATGGCAACAATCTTCGAGCATTTTGAATCCAATATTGGATTTGTTGGATTGACTTGACTTGTTTCATCTAGGTTCATAAAAAAAAGCTTCCAGATTTTGGTATAGTTCACTTTGTATAGTACCACAGCTAACACACCAACCCCCTCTCTTCATCGAGAGACCAGAAAATCAAAAGTCACCCCAATCTTCAAGAAAAGTCACCCCAATCTTTAAGAAAAGTCACCCCAATCTTTAAGAAAAGTCATTTCTGATATACACTACTATATCACAAGGCATATGAGGCTTACTCTTGTGGTCGTTTGGTTGCCAAGCCAATAGCAAACAAAGATGCCATGTTATTTGGTTGACATTACATGCATGCAGTATCCTAGCCAAGAAGTTTCACTTCCAACAAAATGGAGTAAGAAGCTAGCTTACATGACCTCGTCCCCATTGGTTAGTGAAATTGTATCATCCATGCTTCAAACACTAATCAATAATTTAATATTACTGTAAATATTATGTTAGGTCAAGCTCAAACATGTCATACATTCGAGGGTATCGAATTTTAAAGTTGAAAGTCTTGAGGTCATTGGGATAACTAATAGAGAGGTTTGTCGTGAGTGGAAAGTTAGAAAACGAGCCAAGTCAAGCCTAGAAGCGAAAATGGGTCAAGATCATCAAAGCTTTCACAGGGCAAGTCTGCCCAGACGGGCGCCCCTATGGCCCGCCCGGTTAGAGAGACAGAACTGTCCAGCTCGTGTGAACTAGAGTCCGCTTGGGCGAGCAGCTCTAGCACTCGGCCGGGCGGCCCTTCGGGTAGTAGCACACGATTTTAGTTTTTGGCAGTTAATTTTACGAGATTCAGATTCCTATTTTTTTTTGCTATTTCATGTAATTAGGAAAAATATATTGTAAGTTTTTTAAAAGTTTCTTAGTTGTGGCTTTGATTGGAATTCTAATATATTTAGCTTGGGGAAGGGTGTTTCTCATAGTTTGAATCCGATTCGGACTTTATCTGGGGCTATATCTGTATAAAGACTTAGATGGCCTATAATTTATGTGCTTCTTCATCACTTAGAGAGAAAGTGCAATATATAGGAGTAGACAAACACAATTGTGTACGTAGAGAGATTATATTATTGTAGTGGAATTGTGGTTTATCTCTGCTGGATTTTCCATGCTAAACTTCTAGTGTGTTTTGCACACTTTTAATCTCGTTTTTCGCACCAAATTTCCTAACATATTATTATGTAGAGGTGAATGGGGGTGAATGCTCCCTTAATATCTGAATATATTTAAGATGCGAAGATGACGAAAGCAAAGCAAGTCATTGTCATTAATAATTCATGTGTCCTTCCATCTCTGGCTAGTTATATGTTTATATATATTTTTTATGCAAATACTAAATTTACAAAATACAAAATATTTATAAATAATAAATAAATTTATATAAATCAACAGCATGGAGACTAGTGATGATGAAGTGGGCTGGGAAGTGAGCGTTGTTGTGGAACTTGAGTTGAGTTGTGCTGATCCATCCACAAACCACAATCCACCACAGTTGGAAATATTATTGGAAAGCGACAACATTTTTTGTAATGTTAATATTAATGTTTTATTTTGGATTTTTATCCATTTGTTCTATCTATCTACTAGCTTAGTATGATTTTTTTTATGACATATATATTCATTCCATCACCCATTTGAAACAGAAACCACGAAAATCCATTTCTATAACGAATCTTTTGGACACATTAACGTGTCATTTGCTACTAGGTACGACATGATAATTTTAGCTATTCATTCATTAGAAAAAAATTAAAACACAAAAATTAAATAAAAGGGAAAATATCAGTGAGGTACCCTGAGACTTCATGTAATATCGCTGAGGTACCATGAGGTTTCAATAATATCAATGAGGTACTCTAGAATAGAATTTAATTTCAATGAGATACCTTCTCACTAGATTTCGTTCATAATCCGGTGACTGAAAACATAATATGACTATACTATCATTGAAATAATTTTTATAAAAATTATAAATTGGTGATTTACTATAAAAAAAAAAAAAAATTGTACCATCATGGTCATTTTTTTACACAGCAATCCCGAGTATCAAATGTTGGAATTTTTAAAGGTTACTCAATCTTCTAGGTTATTCTTTTCGATGATTTTTTTTTTACTTTTTATTTTCTTATAGTAAAATCAACAATTTATAATTTTTATAAAAATTATTTCAAGGGTAGTATAGTTATTTTATATTTCCGGTTACCGGATTATAACCGGAATCTGGTGAGAAGGTACCTCACTGAAACTAAATTCAATTTTAGGGTACCTCATAGATACTATTGAAATCTCAAGGTATCTCACTGATATTACTTGAAACCTTAGGGTACCTCACTGATATTTTCCCTAAATAAAACATGCATTTAGTTGCAAATTATAACTCTTTTATAATAAAAATTAGAGGTAATTATATGAGAAGCAAGTCACATAAAAAATAAGCCTACACATTTGTTTGGATGTGTCACGTTTAAAAAGAAATCTCAGATCTGTTGTAAAAGGTCTCGTAAATAAACAGATTACTTGTAATGGATTTTGTATGGCTTGTCATTATGTTCTAGAGTATATGTTTATTAATAATCTATGTTAGTTGTATA
>BSSO01008125.1:0-10388 GCA_030267885.1 Mesembryanthemum crystallinum | reverse complement strand
GACTGACTATTTACTATTTATGTGCTGAATGTTTTCTGTTGCTCATTTCCGAGTTTGAGTATAAATTTTGTTTACTTTTGGCTCAATAACTTCAGTGTTTTAAATTCCTAAACACCGAAGAAGAATGAGGGCTAGTATAGAGGAACTTAGCTTGCTTACTTAAGTAATGGCTAACCTATTTATTGTTTACTTATTAATTCTAAATGCTAGTTGTATCATGATGTAGTTGGTATAAATTGGCCTAAAGTGTTTGATGTGTCTCTAACTTTACTTGATTGATAAAAGCTGTGCACTTCTAAACTTAGAGGACATAATTGAGTGCTAATCTTTTTTTCCCTTGTATTGTCTTCTGATCTATCATTAGGCTATGAACTGCTAAAAAAAAAAAGAAAAATCAAAAACTTCAGAATTGTTTGATTATTCAGGTTGTAACTCCTTTAGTTACAATTGACATTCTGAAGCTGTTATTTTGCTATTCTGTTATCTGTTTTAGTTTTCTGTTTCACAACCTCATTTCTATTCAGTAAAACCATGCTCCAACCAGGTCATGTGCTTAAGGAAAGGGTGAATTTCCAAGAGAAAAAAATAAAGTAGAATGGCAGTGATGAGATTTCAGCCAAGTGATAAATCTAAGAATCATAAGTATTAGTAGCATGTGTGCATATGTAACAGTTTGAGTGCATTCATACGAATGACGTTGAACTAATATAAGCTGATTTGCACTACACTTGTTAAATCTAGAAATGCAGTTGAGTTTAATCTGATAAGTTTGTTTGTGTTGCTTTAAATTTGATTAGAACTTCTTCAGAACTGCAACTGATAATAAAGCTTTAATGTGTTCTTGTATGATTTTTCACATGTATTGACTTGGGTTTGGCCAATGATATGTCATAATTTTTAGTTGAGAGCTTGAGTAAGATGTAAATTAAGTGAATAAGAAACAGGAGGACACTTCGGTCCTAAAAGGATCGCACCTAAAGTTTTAGAGTGTGGATTATTTTGGCCTACCCTACATATAAAGATGCTTATTTGTTTTGCAAATCTTGTGAACACTGTCAGAAGGTAGGTAATTTGTCTCGGAGAAATGAAATGCCTCAAATTGGAATAATTTTAATTTGTAAAATATTTGATGTGTGGGGTATTGATTTCATGGGTCCTTTTCCTTCCTCTTTTAGAAATGCTTATATTGTTCTTGCTGTAGATTATGTGTCTAAAGGGTGGAAGCCAAAGCCACTGTTACTGATGATTCTAAGACTATTGTTAAGTTTGTTAAGACCCATATATTCAATAGATTTGGAATTCCTAATGCAATCATTAGTGATAGGCGAACTCATTTTTGCAACAAGACTTTTGGTGTGCATTTAGAAAAGTACCATGTCACACACCGAGTCGCTACTACATATCACCCGCAAACCAATGGTCAAGCTGAAATTTCCAACAGAGAAATTAAATCCATTTTAGAGAAGATGGTGAGTCCTAATAAGAAGGAGGAGTGCTAGACTAGATGATGCCTTATGGGCATATAGGACTGCTTTTAAAACTCCTATAGGGATGTCTCCATATAGATTAGTCTATGGAAAAACTTGTCACTTACCTGTAGAGATAGAGCACAAGTCTTATTGGGCAGTCAAGCAATGTTACTTAGATTACGATAAAGCTAGTGCCGAAAGGAAGTTATAGTTGCTAGAACTAGAGGAGTTAACATTAAAATCATATGAAAATGCTAGGATATAAACGGAAAAGACCAAACACTTTCATGATAAGATGCTAGCTAGGAAATCTTTTGAGGCTGGACAAAAAGTGCTGTTATTTAATGCTCGTTTGAAATTGTTTCCGGGGCAAGCTTCAAACTAGATGGCCTGGTCCTTTCACTGTCACTAACGTCTTTCCACATGGTGCAATAGAGATCAAGGATTTTAAAACTAGCAAAATCTTCAAGGTGAATGGGCACAGGTTAAAGCCATTTTATAATCAAATGAATGCCATGTCTATTGAGGATATCATTCTTGAGGAGCCTTGAAAGAAGCATCGGATGTCGAGCCAATGACGTAAACCAAAGGCGCTACTTTGGAGGCAACCCAAGCCATTCAAATTTGCTTTCTTTCCTTCTTCTTTACTTTTGTTATGTTTCATTTGTTTACTGTTTTACATTCTGGTTCAATAGGCGTTCTGTGTTTAGATTTTCTGTGTGCTTTGCATTCAAGTCTACATTGGGACAATGTAGAGTTTAAGTGTGGGGGGAGAGGTTGACACCATACTCTGATTACTTGTACTGAATGGTGTGCAAATAGGCTGAAAATTTTTGTTTTTTGGGTATATTTTGACATTGTAGCTACTGTGTTGATGGAAAATTGCTGGATTTAGTACTGTCTGGTATGCTAAGGCGTGATTCATTGAGAAAGAGTGAATAGGAAATGCCTATTAAAAGAATGATTATTCACATTGAAATGTTGTTTGAGCTGCACTTTTAATGCATTCTGGTTGTGAAACATTGCATTTTTCACGCTTTAACATAGGTTGTCGTCTGCATTTTTGAGTCGTTAAAAAAAAAACACAGAAAGTCAGATGTTCATTTAGTTGTCGTAAGTTGCATTATTTTCTTTATTTGCATTTAGATTACCAGAGTAGTTTAGCTACCACCAAATTCTTATAGAACAAACTAGCTAGTAGAGGATATTCAACAATAGAGGTTGTTATTAAGTTGTGTGCAAAGATGTCCAGTTTTCTAGCATAATTTGTGTTGATTGATCATTGTCATGGCATGTTTTACATATCTTTTGGTTCAAATATAGATATAACCTTAGAGAGATAACCCTTATTTGGTATAACTTAGCTTATTAGTGATCTAGTTAATTTTTTAATTGATTCCAGACGTGAGGTGCTGAAGAACAACTTTCATATCTTAATTAACTTAACTAGTACCTAGCTTCCATGGGGACTCTCTTACTGATTTTCAACAATATTATTAGTGTTAAAAAAAAAGAACAAATATGTGCAGCCGTGCATCGATGCGCTTGGAGGGGCCTTTCTAAACTTAAAGAGGCAACCAAAGTGGTCATAAGATGACTGCGACCAAGAGTATGAGCATGCAAACTGTTAGGAAATAGAGCGATTTGCGGAAGCGATCATGGATCACAAACAATTGGAAGTAATAGAGAAGTGAAAATAAAAGGCAAAAGTGAGACACAAAATTTAACGTGGAAACCCGAGAACCGGGAGAAAAACTACGGACAACAAAATTCACTATAGAGAGGAAGTACAAGAGAATCCTCAAACGCACGGGCAAACGAGGATTTACAAGAGTTATTAAATCTCAATTTACCAAATAAACAATAAAACTCTCTCAAAAGAAAAAACAGCGAATAGTCTGGGACGTGATCCCAAAAGGATGGTAGTCAAGGTGGTAGGAGGTCTCCTTATATATGCCAAAGAGTTTTACCAATATTAGGAAACATAACCCAACTAAAACTCTACTTCCAAAATAATAACAAAAGTAATATTCATAGTACAACTCAAACTAGAACATAGTAAATTACATAAAATAGGAAAGTAGATCTTGATATGGCTTGACTTGGGCAATAAGTAATCCTTAAACCCATTAAGGAAACTGCCATAAACGAAACGTTGAGGTTTTGGGGCATAATTCCCAACACAAACACTAGTGATTGTGACTTATTGAGTAACCAGGGATTCGCGCCTCATGAAGCGAGAACTTTCGCATAAAATGGTCAATCACATCCTAGAGGCGCACCACACTCAACAAAAAAAAAAAAAAAAATGATTGTGCTTGTGAACAATGAAGAGAGGACGAACCATGCTTTTAAGTGCCGGAAGTTATGGGAATCAATTGGAACAAAAACACAGTTGGACTAAGGTACCTCATGGTTGGAAATCAATACATTAGTGTTAGACTGCTTGTGAGTTGAGTTGTGCTAAATTGAGGTGTGATTGTTTCTTGGTATATATCTAGACTTGAGTTCAGAAGATATGATTCAAACAAGTTATGTTGATGATGCTGTTTATTTCGGATATGCTAGATTTTAAAAGCTTCCCGTATACACGAAGATATGTAATAGTGAGATAAAAACTGTGTTCAGTTTGTTGTTAAGCCATACATATCAGCTAGTCTAAGTCATAGAGAGGTTTGCTGGTGGTTACTAGGTTGCATTGTTATTGTGTTCATTTATTTTGTTACAGTTTTGTCGAGGGCGACAAAGGACTTAGCGTGAACGAAGGAATTTGATAACTACGATTATTTACATATTTTTACCCCCTCATATTGAGTTTCTTATCTTGTTTTTTTGGCTTATTTTAATATTGTTAGAGTAGTTTTATAATTTACTATTTTGAGTTTTCCTATTTTTAGATCAATTGTGACTAAATTCTTTTGTGTTTTGATTTTGGTAGGTTTTATGAAAGGAAAGAAAAAAAAAAAAGGGAAAAGGAGAAGAAGATGGAAAGGCTGATCTGCACGTGAGAATTGGCAAGGATTAAGGAAACAATAAACGAAAGTCAGATGCCTTAACCTCTCATCCACAAAGGAAAGAAGCCCAGATAGCAAGGAAAATTTTTTTTTTTTAAAAAAAGGAAGGAAGGAAAGAAGAAAGAGTCCAGCAACTAACAAACACAAATTCTACGGGAGAAGGTGGAAACAAAGTAGAAGAATTCTAATGCAACTTCAATTCAGTTCTGTTTCCCCCGAATTTTGGGGAAATAGACTTCTATAAGGAATGGAATTTCTCAAAATTAGGGTTTATGTTGTATATAAATACCCATCCCCCAACAACTCATAATTCATCCAAGCACACAATCAGTTGAGAGAATTACGTGAGTAATTTTTGAGAGAAAGTTAGAGACGATTCAGTAGTTGAAGGCAGCCTTGGAGTGGGGTTTAGTCCACACGACAAGGGGAGGAGAACTTGGTCTTGTCCAATGAGTTGAATCCGAAGCAAGCAGCAAATTCTTGGTTTATAATTCATAAGTTCTTCTCTTATTTCTCTAGCTATTTTTATGTTTTCTTGATTATCTTGTTGCTTAGTAATAAATTAGCTTTATCCTATATCTAACACCCCTGGAATTTCCAACTTTTTTTTCAAGAGTTTTGCAGCGGAAAATTTAGGAAATTCTCAAGGCGCTACCGCCACATTTAATTGTTACATTAAATAAAGACTAAACCACCTAACAAGTAATCAACTAAACAACTAATCATAATGCATAATAATTAATCACACTAGTCTAGGTGACAAATTCCCAATAGTTAGAGTTCATAGTCCATTTTACATCCAAAGACCATAACTTAAGAAGATAGTTATCTAAAACTCCAAGTAAATTTAAACTAAGTATCGATTTAACCTTAATGACACTTAAGCTTATCCTTCTAGCTTCACATCCAACGCGGCCTCACTCGTGGAAACCAGTAAAACACAAGGAAATAAACATGCAGAAGAAACAACATCAGCAAACGCTGGTAATCCTAATCCACCCCAACAATCATTTTAAAACACTTACCTGGTTTCCAAAATCATTTTAAACCATTTTATGCCCTTCAACCACATACTTGTCCATAAGTATATTAACACGATCTTAATCAATAATCATAACAAATGATCACAACTCAACATATAAGATTAATATTCATGTCTTATTATCAGTGTATTTATTTCCATCCAATATCCTTTTAATCAATTGAGGGAAGTGAATAGCTTAAAATTCCACCAAAGAGAGATTGCCGCCTCTCTTTCAAAAGATTGAGGATTGCAGCCCTCAGGGATTTTCGCCCCTTTGTCCACCAGCTCGAGCAAGGCCTAAGATGTGGTTTAGAATACGACCTATATCCATAGGAGACTATAATAAAGCTTATTCGCAGTCCTTTAGGACCTCTCGACCCTCATAATAAATTAATGCATGTTATTATACCACCATACTTTCCATATCTTGTTCACCAAGATAATACAACTTATATTCATAATCATTATTCAACCATAATCATAATCCACCAATTTATTCTTCACGAATGCAAAATCATAATAATCCAATATTCTTCACTAATATAATTACTCCATATTCACATATAATAATAATCTTTATTCAAATCTTCCTTACATATAATCTCAACATGGTTAATATTCATAGACATGCTATTCGCATAATGTTTATTTCTCAATCACTACATATAAATATTTCTCATCATTTTCCACCATAGCACGCCAAATAATTTATTCACATGAACCATAATATTATTCCACCAAATATTGTTTCATAACAATAATAATAATTTTTTTTTTCATGAAGGCATGCTTCTCATACAATCACAAGCATAACCCAATTCATAGGGATGAGTAAAGATATGAACATAAAATTACCTTATAGATCGTAGTAGAACACGTCGGCTCCTAATCGCTCACTCATTCGGGGGCTACCTCGGGTTCTAACAATTCCACACACAATACCAAAATAAATTCCCACTCTTTAATCCAATAATATTAATTCACAACCCAATTTATAAAATATGTATGTGCTGGTTTTTGAAGAGTTTTACACAACTTAGGACTCTAGGAAATCCTAGTTTAACTCAAATATAAATTTTAAGAAACTTTTCAAAAATAATAATTTATGAAATCAAATTTTTATCCATAAATTACCAAAGTAAAATTTGCAACAATCATCATCATCACACCACCCACCACCATGGCCACCACGGCCAGCAGCCGCGGCCTCGGCCGCTGCCCTGCAGCGCCACCAGCGTCTTCCATCGCCGGCTACGCGGCCCACCGAAAAATATATATAATTTTTTTTAAAATCTAAAATCATAATATATATGAATAAATAAATTCCAGCAATATGAAAACTAATAAATATAAGATTTTTATTATTTTAGAGACCAATTCAAATCAACCACTTGCAAGAATTGTAGTCAATTAAGAATTCTAACTAATCAAGAACTCTTAGAACTTGTAAAAAGCTCCATGAAATGTTACTAGGGTTTGTGTTTAAATAAGATGAACATGAACCCAATCAAATTCATGACTAACACATTCAAGATTCAATCCAATCAAACTCTTAAATCAATAGTTTGGTTATATAAAATTTGATATCATCAACTACATAAATTAGGGTTTTTGTATAATGTGAAAGACACTTACTTGTCTCCAAGAACTAGTATGAAAATCTTCAAGAATACTTAAAAATAATTAAGAATAGATCATTCTTAATTCCCCTTCAATAAATCACCAAAATCGATTGACGAACGATCGAGAAAGAGGAAGAAGAGAAGAGAAAGAGAACGTGAAAGAGAGATAGAGGCGTGATAGGGAGAGAGGGATATGACGTGATATTGATGGGGAGAGTGAGGTGAGTTGGATTTTAACCCTAACTTTATAAACCTAGCTTAAATAGGGATTAAGAGTAGCCCATTAAGACCCAACTCCTAATAACCCAATGAAGCCTAGCACCTTCTTATAGCCCAATATTATCCTCCATCAAACCCATTACTGCTCCCTTCACAAATACGGCCCATCTCATGCTCCATTTCTCAATCAAATTTAATTAAAACAATTTAAAACCTTTAAAATCAATTTAAATGAAATTAATTTAATTCTCAATAAATAAATTTCTTTTGACTCAATAATCACAATTTAATATTGAAGTCCAATGTTAAGTAAATCCAACCAATGGTAATTATCATTAATTCAAATTAATAATAATTCAAGAAAATGAATAATAATACGGGGTATTACACTATACTTGGATTTGTTTTGATAATTTCAATTTTTAGTTTAATTCAGACTATGTCAATACTTAATTTCAATTTCATGTCTTTAAACTTGATTGTTATGTTTCTAGTTGAAATATGAATTTTGGCCAAATATATGATTCGTCTTACTTTGAATTGTGTAATACAAGTGGTGCTAGTTTGAATTTATCCTACGATATGGTTGAGATTTGAACTGGAGATATAATCTGATCTAATGAGATTATGCATTTATGTGCTCAGTCTAGTTAGGGTAATTGATGTCTTTCTAGTGATTATTGCTTCTGGTTTAATTCGTGTAAGTTGCGGTATATTTGCATTGGTTAAACTAGTTAGAATCAATTTTCGCTTAGTCTAAAATTGATTAAAAATAAGGAAAGATAGCGAGGTCTTGTTACTAAGAACTCTACAAGTTACCTTTCATTAATACTTATGAAAATATCAAATCAGTTCAAGGTTTAAATATATGTGCTTAAAGTGTGGTGCTTGTTTCACAATTTTATATTTATGTTTGGCTAGTTTAGTTTAATTTTCGATCCCACATAAAATTCCCCCTAAATCAGTGTTTAATATGTATATAGTTTAACGAGTTAGGCTTTTCTCACCCTTATACTACATTGTTTATCTTTACTATAAGACTTGAGAATAGATTTAATTTGTGTACGTCAAACGACCCGTACCAGAAGGGACGGATGAAAGCGCAATCCACGAAGAAATCACAATCGACGAAGAAAGCAACTAATGATGGCGACTCTGAAGCAATCCCAGCTACTAAAGATGCAAAAAAGGTTAAATCCATTAGTGATTTATAGGCAGCGGTCTCGATTGAGTTTGAATTGGTCCGGTGGTGGAAGATATTCTTGTCTCACTTGAAGAAGCCCGTTATGAGTATCTCCGGCTATCGTAGTAGAAGCCGAAGGTTACTAGTAACAGTACTCCACTGTCATAGGCTGAGGAGGTTGAAAAAGAGCTTGATGAGGGCACCAACCCATGGAAATCTATTGCGCAAGGTAACCCCATTGGTCTCTCTTTTGATTCACCAACTATGCCTAGTACTAATGTTGGTAAAAATACTAGTAGTAAACTCCCTAATTGTGTGAAAATCGAGCTTGATGATATTAAAGAGGAGGTTGAGTT
The DNA here is from genome assembly GCA_030267885.1 of Mesembryanthemum crystallinum. Lineage (NCBI taxonomy): Eukaryota > Viridiplantae > Streptophyta > Magnoliopsida > Caryophyllales > Aizoaceae > Mesembryanthemum > Mesembryanthemum crystallinum. Next base: position 1,501 of record BSSO01008125.1, on the reverse strand, counting down.
CTGGAAATCCGCGCTACGGTATGCTATGTCCTTGGTGCAAATCCTCCATACCAAGTAATAGATGGGTTTTTCAAGAGGGTATGGGGAGAACATGGGGTTGATAAAATATTCATCAATGGCTGAGGGGTATTTTTGGTTCGATTTATACTGAAGATGGCCTGCAGAAGGTGCTTGATGGGGGTTTTCACACATTTGATAAAAAAAACCTATCATTGTCAAAGCTTGGCTACTAGGAATGGATGTGAGACCAGAGGAGGTTAAAACGGTTCCTATATGAATTCACCACTATGGGCTGGATTTGAGGTATTGGGTGAGAAATGCCTTACACAAGATTGTGGTGTGATTGGTGGGATAATTAGAAGTGATATTGGTACTTCAAACAGGGATAAATTAGCCTCTTTTAGTACGTATAACTTAGCGTTCATGCTTCCCTAGCTAGAGCATGAGTAGATCCTCGACACTCAGATGTTTTCTCAAATGAATTTATTCCCATCTACCCTTCTCATGGGCAGGAATCTTTTACTTCAAAAGCACGTATCCCAAGTTTCATGACAAAACTTTTTTAATGGGGGTGAGATGTGATACCCCAAATATTTCTATATTATTTATTATTATTCCTATTTCAAAAGGTTAATTAAAATTATTGTCGTTCAATTATATATAATTTCATTTTAAGGATCATTATCCGAATTATTTGATTTATTTGAATTATGAGATTTAATAATAAATATTAAATACTCATAATTAATTCTCTGAAGAAATTGAGAGTTATATCATTTATTTATTTAGAGGATTCAATTGGAAAAAACATCGTTACATTGGATTAAAATGCCTTAATCCTTGTTTTAATTGATACCATTTTAAAAAAGGATTTTAAAATACGTCGTTGTTGGTTGGTCGTTAAAAACCCCTTTAAAAGAATAACGACGAAATTTACAAGTCATCGTAATTGTAGTAGACTTTAACGACGAATTAGTCACTTTCGTCGTTATTAATACCATTTTAACGACGAATTTTAAAGTTCGTCGTTGTTGGTTGGTCGTTAAAAGCTCTTTTTCTAGTAGTGTGCTTGGAACTGGTTGGAACCGGTTCCAAGACCGGGTACCCGGTTGTATTTTTTCTTCCTTTTTTTTTTTTGTTTTTTACCTTTTATACAACCTAACTAGCATATATTGGGAAATTGAGTTCTAGTATTAAGTATAGCAGTATTCATTTACATGTTTCATTTTAAAGTTGAACTAGAAAATCACAAAAGTATAAACATTTTATCAAATTTGTAGTCAAATGAACAATAAATATTTAAGTAACTTGGAATAATGTGAAAAAGCAATGCCTATTGGGCAATGAAATAAAAGAAAATTAGTAAAAACAAAGTTAATGCCTATGATATAGTATATTTTAACTAAAAAAAAAGAAACAAAATGAATATTATTTCTTATATATAATTAATGGTCATGAACAATAAATATTCAACTAACTCCAATAAAATTTTGGCAAATCT
>BSSO01008124.1:0-10389 GCA_030267885.1 Mesembryanthemum crystallinum | reverse complement strand
GTTATTTATTAAATTTGTAGATAATCTCGTATTTATCAATAAAAATATATATATTAAAGTATATAATTATATTAACAAAATTCCTTTTGTAATTACAAACCCAAATTTATATTTTAAAATCAAAAATTGCAAATCTTAATAATTAAACATGAAAAAAATTACTTACATTTGGCTTGAAGTCTTTTAGATGCTATATTTTACATGTAAAGGAACCGGGTACCAGGTACCCAATCGGTTCCGGTTCCGTAAATTTGGGAACCGGAATTGGAACCAGTTGGAACCGATTCCTAATATTTGGAACCGGAACCGATAAGACCGGTTCCGGTTCCTACCCACCGGTTCCGGATTCGATTCCGGGTATCTCGATTCTTTGCTCACTCCTAGTTACAACTCCAGTATTGTTTTTGTTTGCTTACATAGTACTATAATTTTACTTTCCCCAATACTTGCTGCCTGATAAGAGACGGATGGGCAACTCATGATAGTTTCCGAATTTCACTTGAGCTAATCGGACCCAGCCCTACTAGATTCTTCAATTTTATTTATTATTATTATTATTATTATTATTATTATTATTATTATTTTTTTATTTTTTTTTTTATTTTTTTTTTGGTGTGTGTTCGTTTTATTTGAAAGCCTCAGTTGATAATTTCCATCCATCCTATAAATACTCACACACAGATATTCAGTCACTTCCAGACTCTGCCACCATTAAACCCTAGCCGCTTCAAAACCCCTCACTCTCTCTCTGTCTCTCCCAGGTATCGCCCTCTTTCTCTCTCTCTCGATCTCTATTTTGTTTGTTTGTTTGTTTGTTTGTTTTTGTGTTCATGATCTTTCGCTTCTCCCTTCTATATGTAATTTTCGTCTATTCATCGTCATTTTAGTATGTTTCTCTGTTTGTATTGTTACTATTTGTGGTTTAACATTGTCTGGGTGTAATGTTTGTGTAATTTCTGTATTGTTATAGTGTATTTTGAATCAAACATTTCAACCATGGTTTGCGCCTAAATATATTGAAGGGATAACAAGATTTGGATATTGTGAAGGCTATTTCTCAATTATTCGAAAATTGCAGTTAAATTTTACATTAATTAAGACCCGTTGATTCAGAATCTCTGTTTTTTAGATGAAGTAGTTCACTAAAAAACTAAACTGAGCTGGTTATTTTGCTGTCAAAAACAATTGTGAGTCCTTTGTGTGTGGTATGCTTTTTTGGTCTACTGAAATCTCAAAATGAAAAATGTGTGATATGCTTTTTCTTCTGTTTACTCATATATGTGGGGCTGGCTTATTCTATGTCTTTAGATTGCATGTACGATAAATTTGGTTTCTTAACAGGAGATTTGTTTGCTTAGTATCTATTACTAGGATTTTGTTGAATGTTTTTGATCTTGTACTTGTAATTTTCTGTTTGCTTTAAAAGGGGTCTTTTGAGTTGATTTTTTATTTTTTTAGGAAAATTAATAATAGAGTAGTCTTGCTACTTCCCTTCAGTTGCTGAGCTAGCTTTCATCTATTTTGCAGGAAAAAAATGGCATTCTATAACAGAGTTGGGAGTCTCCTTAGACAGAGCATCTCACAGAACTCTGCTTCATCATCCATGATGAATGCTATTCGTTCCATGTCCTCTTCGAAGCTATACATTGGAGGTATTACTTTGATCCTCTTATGCATTACTATTCGAGAGACACAGTATTATAGGATGATGCTGATTTGGTAGAAATGCTGCATTTTTATTTGTTTTGCCTCAGGTCTTTCATATGGAACCGATGACGGCTCATTGAAAGACGCTTTCTCTGGTTTTGGTGAAGTTGTAGATGGTGAGTGTTGCATTTGTACCTTGCTATTAGTAATTGTAATGTGTGAAAAATTTCTGTAAAATTAACTCACATTCTTGTTGGGATGCATTTTAAAGACTCCAGACTCAAACTCTTAAGTTATTTCTTTTTGATTCACAGCAAAGGTTATCACTGACAGAGACACTGGAAGGTCAAGGGGCTTTGGGTTTGTCAGCTTCAATGATACTGAATCTGCAACTTCCGCACTGTCTGCCATGGATGGCCAGGTGAGAAGTCATTGAAAATCTGTGTATATTACAGAAGTATTCTTAGGCACCATTAACTTGCACAAACTCACTCCTGATTAAATTTTCAGGAGCTGCAAGGGCGCAGCATCCGTGTGAGTTATGCTCAAGAGAGGGCTCCTGGTGGTGGTGGTGGGTTCCGTAGCGGCGGTGGCGGCTATGGTGGTGGTGGCGGCGGAGGCTATGGTGGCGGCGGCTATGGCGGCGGTGGTGGCGGTTACTAAATAAAATTCTGTTATGGTGTGGGGCAATGATGAGTTCTAATGTCCTTTGACAGTTTTTATTATAAGCAATACTGGTTAAGGATAGTTTAGGCTATGTATTGGTTTTGTTTGTTTCATTTAGATAGGACTAGTTGGACCAGCTCATGCGTACCAACCAACTTTGAGCCATTTTCGTAGGAAGATGGTCTATTGTATGAACCAGTCTCTTTTTGAGAAATTATTGTAGGAAACCATCTTTTTTTGAGAAATTATTAGATGGTCCAATTTACATCAACAAGTGGTTTATAATTTTCTTTTTCAGAAATTATTACTGGTGGTACCTTGTGATCCCCTTGTTATGCAATGTGGTCAAGTAGGTTTCTATGGTGTTCTTGGGAGAGTAGTGTTGATGATCTTGAATCACTTGATAATTACTCATTTTGCAATAAAATTATGATCTTTCAACGTATGGAATGTCTAATATTCCTAAAAAAAAAAAACAAGTGAACTCTTAAATGCGACCTAGTAAATTAAATATAATCTTAGTGACGTTCACAAATCTTTCTGTACCCCTAATTCCACCAAATCCCTCCTTCCTTGTGACCTCTATTATTCCTTGTGAACTCTATCGCTGATCCTTCCTTCTCTTTTCCCTGCATCATCGTATAATACAATCTGTTTCGTGGCCTCGTCCCCTGATTGAAACCACCTTCTATTTTTCCAGCTCGCACTCCAATGAAGACTGGACTATATACATGCAATGAAAGCCTTCTAACGATGGCACCAACAAAAAAAAGAGGAGGCTAGGTAGGTCTTCATTTTTATTGTTTACTCTTCGCGTCTAATAAGTTACTTCCCACTTTATTTTTGGGTTGTCGCAAAATTATCGTCAATATCTATATTTTGGGCAAGGTTTTAGTAGTAAAGGAACTAACTGACATCACATATCTTCAACCATATACTATCCTCTTGTAATTAGCCCAACACAACTCCAATTGACCCGTCCTAACCCTAAATAGTAGCTCACTACATCTGGATATGTATAGAATGTCTTTCTCTCCCCCATCTCTCTCTTTAATCTCAACTCATTCAGTCTCCGTTTTCATCATCATCTTTAAAAATCAAACACCTCCACTTGTTACGATGACACTACTCATAAAAGTTGTATATCTAGGTCGATGGTACTAGACTACTAGCGGTGGTAGCTACAAAAGAGAGAGAGAGAGAGAGAGAGAGAGGGGAGGGAGAGGGGATAGGGGCAATTAGGAAATTTTATTTGTAAATAGACTTATATTCCCTCCGTCCCTCACTTACCTTTACAAACTATGCAAAATTAAGTCCCCTACTTACTTTTACAAACCAATATTTTTCCCATATCCTCCCTTATTTACCCCTTCACTATCTCTTAAATACAATAAAAAAATTCAACTTTCTCTCTCTAATCACTCTCTCTCTTAAGATTTTTTTCTCTCCCTCCAATCACTCTATCTCTTAAGTATTATTTACCCCACTACCCATTACTTTAATATATCTCAATCAAGTGCAAAATAGGCCAAAATTACACTCTTTAATTCCTTTGCAAATAGTGGTTTGTCAAGATAAGTGAGGGACGGAGGGAGTACGTACCAATCATGCTGAATATAAATGGGAAAATTGATTTTGGGCAGATGAAGTATTTGATTCGAGTAGGATTTACCATGTACTTCTTGCTTAAGAACAAATTAAGAATTTAATTTCTGGATTATGTTGACAAACTGAAGGTGCAAAGAAGTTTCTACGACAGTGATCAAAAAATTGGAAAGTGAGGATGAGTTTTTCTTCATTTTTCCAATGGAGGTACACGATCCATGGCGGTGGTGGTTATTGGTTGTGGAGAGTGTTAAGTGTTAACTGAGTTGAGGGTGGATGAGACAAAGGAGGATGATGGGGTATTTTCGTGTAGGTGCTCCCCAGGAGGCTTGAACCCATAACCTGGTGTATAAGTCAAAACTTATTTACCAGTGAGCCAACACCCCTTGGGATATTGTACTTAGTATTTTCATTGAGAATCAAAATATCTTTTTCCATTATTAGGATTAACATTAGACGCTAATTCAAAAGCGACGGATAATAACGGATGTAGGGAGTATTCAACAATGCGTGTTTTAAAATAAAATTCCTCATGGTGCCCTCATATTATTGTTTAAGTGCATTAGGTGACCAATTGTTTAGTGGTTGTTAAGTAAAATGCGAATTTGCTTCAGTACGCTAGTTGAAAATGAATAGGGAGAAAAGAGAAAGTTAGACGGCCATGCTAAGCAGGGGGAGACAGAGAAACTCAAATGGGATTAGGGAGTCTTAGTGTATAGAGAAAGTAGTCAATTTCATTTATAGGGGGGAGGGAGGGGACTAGGGGCTGGCAGAAGGTGGGAGGCTCAGTTGGGTAGGAGTAGGAAAAGGATCTGGTAAAAGTGGGTGGCTCATGCCGTCACTTAACACAACTTTACCTTGAATTATAAGGTTATATGGGCACCATCAACTAATAGTTAATAGTTTTAGGGCACCACGAGGAATTTTATTTTAAAACACGCATTTTTTAAAATTTTAAAAAACACAGGGGCGCCATAGAGAAAATCCCTATTTTTTTTTTTATAGAACTTATACTAATTATTTTTGGGTGAGGGGGAGAGCGGGGCTAAGTTGATATTTTTCTCTCTCTAGCTAGAAGTATAAATGTTGGAAATCAATTTCTCATACAGCAATCTAATTACTTCTCCACTCTCACCATAAACCCTAGCCGCTCCAAAACCCTCTCTCTCTCTCTCTCTCTCTCTCTCTCTCTCTCTATTCCACACACAGACAGTCTCTCTCTCTCTCTCTCTCTCTCTCTTAGTCTCAGGTAACATTCCCATCTTCACTCTGTTCCTCTCTCTTCTTCTTGCTTGTATTTGTGTTTGGTGATCTTCCGCTTCTCATCTCTCTGTGTAATCTCCGTTTACTTTATCGTCATTTTAGCCTGTTTCTCTCTTTGTATTACTGCTTGTGGTTGAAAATTTTTGTGCCTGTTAACATTTGTGATTTCTGTATTGTTAATTTGTTATAGCGTGTTTTGAATCAATTGTTTCAAGCTTGGTTAGCAACATGTTATGGGGAATGAATACAGGGATGGCAAGATTTGTTCTTTTTTATTTTTTTTTTCCAGGGTCGTAATTTAAAAGTTCAAAATTTATGTTTTTGGGATGAATTAATTCACTAAATCTTCACTGATCCGGTTAATTTGTTAATTTTTGTTTCGTTTTTAATCCCAAAAAAATGATTAATTCAGTATCTTTTTTGTTCTGTTTGCTTAGATGACATGTGGGTATTACTTTTTTTTATGTTTTACGATCTCATCTCCTATAAATTAGGTTTCCTGATAGAAGATGTGCTTGTTAAGGGTTTAATAGGATGTTTAGAATTCTTTTAATGTTTTGTCAGTAGTTCTTTATTTGCTTTAGAAGGGTTTAGCCTTGGTTTTGTAAATTTGTCTGAAAGTACGAGGGATAATATAGAACACTTGGAATGAGAGGTCATGTATGCTGAAAGTTGAAAACAAATTCATGTATGCTGAGTGTTGAAAAGTGTTCTTTTTGAGTTTTACTGTTTTTAGTAAAATTTAATAAAGTAGTGATGCTGCTTCCCCTCAGCTGCTGCTGAGCTAGATTTTCGTCTATTTTACAGAAAGAAGAAATGGCATTCTATAATAGAGTTGGGAGTATACTCAAGCAGAGCGTCTCGCAGACCTCTGCTTCATCTTCCATGATGAATGCTATTCGTGCCATGTCCTCTTCAAAACTCTTTGTTGGAGGTAGGAGTTTGATCCTCTTATGCATTGGTCTATTGGGAATGCTGTAATGTATGTATTTACTTGATTTTTTCGGGTTGTCTCAGGTCTATCATTCGGAACTGATGACGGGTCATTGAAAGAGGCTTTTTCTAGTTTTGGTGAAGTGATAGAAGGTGAGTTTTGCAATTGTATCTCGCTAATTGCTACTAGTAGTAATTGTAATGGTTGTCTAAAAGAATTCTAGAAGATTTTACCAAATCTCAGGAGTGTGCATCTTTAAACTGGAGACTCAAACTCTTCAATAATTTCTTTTGATTCCAGCCAGGGTGATCACTGACAGAGATACTGGAAGGTCAAGGGGGTTTGGATTTGTCAGCTACACTGATACCGAATCTGCAAGCACTGCATTGTCTTCCATGGACGGCCAGGTAAGATGTCATTGAACATTTTGTATGTACTACTGTACTACAGACATTCTTATGCACCAGCGACTCACAAACGCGAGTTCTTATCTCACTTGAGAAAAATGGAGACTTCTACTTCCTAAATGGATGGCTAGATTTTATTCTAGGCAATTTTTAAATTACATAAATTCAAATAATTAAAATGAAAGAATAATCTTAGCCAGCAAATAGGAAATGGACAAGAAGTGGAGAGGATCCTAACATCACAAATTCAATCATGGCTATATTTTCAGGAGTTGCAAGGGCGTAGCATCCGTGTGAGTTATGCTCAAGAGAGGGCTCCTGGTGGTGGTGGTGGGTTCCGTGGTGGTGAGAGAGGAGGATATGGTGGTGGTGGCGGCGGCTATGGAGGTGGTGGCTATGGTGGTGGCAGCGGCGGAGGCGGTTACTAGTGAAATTCCAGTTATTGAGGCAACAATATTGAGCGATAATGTCCCTTTACATCTTTGATGGTTGATAACAAGTGGCTATTAAGAAGAAAGGGAACTTGTTAAGGATTGTTTGGGCTATGTTTTGGTCTTGTTGCTTCTACTTAGTTTAGCAAGGATGAATCTCTGCTCAAACCTGTGTGGAATTTGGCGAAATCTTTGATTGTGTTGGTTATGTTTCTTCTGATGCATTTATACATATGGCAAATGCTATTCTTATTTTCTTCTTCTGTCACTTCCAAGTGCTGTAGGAAAAATAAAATCTTTCTCGAAATGATTGCTTAGCAATACAAGTATATCTTTCCTACTAGTTGTATTGCACTTTACAGTTTAGTAATGTAAACCAAATTTGCTTGTTTGAAAGCTGTTTAATGGCTGTGGCCTACGCATTGGTAATTTCATCTTATCAAGCTCGGTTCATGTAAAACTGAATTAGAAGTCATTGAGACACAAATTACTGGACCTGTTCTTTTCAACTTATCTACTATTTATCTCATAGATTACTATTTATTCAGTTCAGTTTAGTTTTAATAAGTTCAATTTAGTTTAGTTCTAATAAGTTCAGTTCAGTCAGTTTCAGTCGTAAATTAGATATGGGCAATGTACTAGGCTGGCTCGGGTCGGCTCGCTTAACTAATGGGTCGGATCAGATACCTATGATAAATTGACTGGTTCAGCCCATCTAACATTGAGGCCGGACAAGGCTTGGCCAGAACGGGTTTCAGCCCACTTTTCATTCGGCCAGGTATATCCATCCACAAGTACTGGATCAACTAATTAATTAAGCAACAAAACAACAGCTCCATTGGGCTTTAATTTCATGTCTGGCAGCACCTTGTTGTTAGGCGCACATCTTCAGCCACAACTCGATCCATTTTATAGCTTATAGTCACTTCTGGCTATAGATGTGCAGAATGTAACATTAGACCAACCCTTGCCATTCTATTTCTTCATTTTTTTTTTTTTTTTTTTTTTTTCCGAGTGATGGGAAGAGAAGAATGAAATTTGTTTCATTAAATTAATTCAGTCATTGCAATATGCACAGATTTGAGTATGGACTGCTATGTTTACTTCATCAGTCGTATCCTATATCCAATACAGTTTAATTCAACCACTTAATTTTTATTTTTTTTTATTTTTTTTTTACATACTACTATTCATTCAGTTCTCAATTAGTTCAGTGCAGCATGATCCAAATAAAAAGCTTAAGTGACAATAACTAACCAAGGTAACTTCAAGGTGTTGGGATTTCCACAATTGTGTTGGAGAAGGTAAAAAGCTCCCCACATGGAAGAAGTAGAAAAACAAAGGTTTGCAAGTGTTCTTAACCCAATATCCGCTTAAGCCTTTGGGTTAGAATGCATTCACCCCTCTTATAACTTAGCATCTAGCTAGCTTCTAATAGGCCCAATTAGACTTGTCAAAATAGGTCATCTCAAAAGGTTTGGATCAGGTTGGATTCGAGTTAAATTTTAGGTTAAATCCATTTATTTACCCTCTCCCCTCNAGTATTTACGTATTTGAGTTGATAATATTGTGCAATCACCCAAAAAATAACTGGATTTTTCGATGGGGTCTAACTATTTAAGTATATGTCTAGGCCCAACACAAGGATGGGTCCTTGGAATTGCATGTCTGATCTTAGACTGTACTACTAGACTAGATGTCATTTTACACTCTAAATTACACATTTATAATGTGTAAATGCATATAATTTCTTTATATTCTGATGTAAATCATAGTATTAGGAGGTGGGCATATGCCTAATAATTGACAGCAAAACTGATGTCTCCACTCTCCACTTTTAGGTGTCGGTAGGCAAATTGCTCTGTATTCAGATTTTTTTTTTTTTTTTTTTTTTTTTTTTTGGGAAATTCTTCAATTAAGTATAATGAAGAAAAGAAAAATACAATTCCTTGCCATCATACCAAAAGACACAGGAGAGAGACACAATGCAAGGATTTGATCACTCTTGGAATAGATAAGGCAGAGAAGAGAGTAGGGACCAAACAAAAGCTAATTTACTTTGTTTTGTTTTTTTGGGTGCAATTTTATATATTTTGTTGCTATACATTTATGTGAGTAAAACACATATTTGTTGGGAAATCCAAATTAATTTAATGCGACAACATCTACATTTGTACTTTCCTATCAAATTGATATCATGACTTCAAACCAATAAAGAAAATAACGAAATTTGATATTATCATGGTTTAGAATGACTTTGTACAAATATAATTCGTCAAGCTTCAATAGATTTTAAGAACTTTTTGGTTCAAACAAAATATATATATATATACTAGATCAGGTGTTGAATCTTTAAATGCAATTAAAGATGTTTGTTAAATGAAATCTAGTTGAAACTTAATACTACTCCATAGTGAGGTGGACTAGGTGGTAAAACTGTTTAAGTTTAGACCTTTTTNTTTGGGTGTCTGTGAAGAGGGACTTCCTCCCTCCTTGGGCGTGGCTAAAGGGCACCTTCTAACGCACGGCCTCGGGTATTACTCCTATTATCCTTTCAGTACTCATTCAATAATGTTTAGGTTATTTTGAAATAAACATCCGTGACTTGGTGTATAAGCCAAAACTTGTTTACCAGTGTCCCAAACACCTCTTGGGTTAGTTTTGACCTATTTAACGTTGCACATTCCGTTTTCTTGATGATATTGGAGAATTCAAAAGAATTCAACGAACTAAATAACTGAAATATGGGAAACTGAAAGAATAAAAGATGAGTGTGTTTATTTCAAAATAACCTAAACATTATTGAATGAGTACTGAAAGAATAATAGGAATAATATGTGAGAGAAGATGTAAATTGTTGACCTGAGCTGAATTGATAAATTGATCTAAACTGAACTAAACTAAACTAAATATAAATACGATTAAATAGACATATGTAAAAAAAGACTAAAAACAGAGGGAGCAGTATTTTCGATGTTGGGTCTCCAGACCACGTTAATTGTATGATTGGAAGGATGAGATGGGGTTTGGAGATCTCAAAGTAATTACATCTTAATTACTTTGGAGTTAGGACCATGCAGATCTCAAAGTAGCTTCATTAAATCGAATATTTGCTACACTTGAATTTTGTGAAATAATTCAATGCTCATCTTCTTCTTACAATTGTGTCAACTTTAAGGTTAATTTTGGCTCAACAATATTGAACAACTGGGTTTTTTTTATCGTATTTTTACAATGGTTCATTTCTATCATAATGTTGCTAAACAGAATTCAATTGAGTGGACCAATTGAACTGTATAAAACAACCAATAGGATGAACTAAGTACGACATAAGATTAACCTAATTGGAAGGAAGTTTTTGGATCAACAGGGTTTTTTTTATCGTATTTTTGTTTTGGTTACACCACAAAATATAAAATATTGATATGTAAGGAAT
>BSSO01008123.1:0-10389 GCA_030267885.1 Mesembryanthemum crystallinum | reverse complement strand
TTAGTTCAAAAAAGGAAATGCCTAGCACATTTTATTTGAGTCGTACCAAAAAGAAAAATGCCTAGCACATTTTGAGTCGGAGGGAGTAATAACAATTAAAATATGAATATCTGCTATCTTCGTTATCTTGAAACAGAAAACACAGGAAATAGACAGTTCACTACTGGCAAATTTTGATGAGAGCCCAAGGGCCCCAGTTTCCTTGGTCAGTTCCCATTTCATTTTTGTGAGATTGAAAGCATTGTTCATCTTCAAAAACGGCCTTACTTTTGTCTTCATCTTCCACTAGAAAAAAGAAGCTATTGATAAAAATATACTTAAGTATAAGGGTTTCTGTCAGATTTTTTGTTTTTTTGGGTAGAATTTTGTACATTTTATTTCTATACAAAGCATTCATTCCTTGAATTACTATTATGTCATTTTGTTTATTCATTAAGCAAATTTATTAAATAAACTGACAGCTCGACAACCGATGTTGTTAGGAATTGTGGAGCTAAATTCATCAAAGTATAGGAGGTGAGAAAGCAAGGAGAAACAAAGGAAGAAGAGCTGCTGGAAGCACCGCATGGGCGGGCACGATTATGGCCCAGGTGGGCGGTATGTGCAGCTCGAGAGCTATTGCTCTCGGCAGGCACGCCCGGGCGGGCGGCCAGGCGGCCCTGTGGCGAGCATGGGACTAGTTTGACGCGGTTTGCTTTGGTCGGAATTGGTTCTATATTTTGTACTTGTTTATTTTAGCTATCCTTTTAGCATGCTTCCTAATGTAATTAGACTACTTCCTAAGTTGTTTAGAAAGGTAGGGAATCTATGTAATTAGAGAGGTTGCTTGGAGAAGGAGTTAGATAAAAGGGAGTTTCCTAATTCTAGTTGGAGTTAGATTAGGAAGGTGGTATGCTCCATGGAGACTCTATAAATAAGGAGTTCTCAATTGTAATTGAGGGTGTGCTAACAAGTCATGTAGGGTGCTCGGGTTAGAGAGAGGGAAGCTCTTGGGGCTTAGGTTAGTCACCGGGGTGGTGATGGTATTCACGATGTTCGTACTACGTTAACTCTAGTACGGGGGAAACACATTGAGTGAGGTGGGTAGCGTAGTTATAGCTTGCGGGAAGCTTGAGAGCTTGTAACGCTTGTAACCCTGTAACCTTGTTTACTCACAGGGGATTCTGTTTTGGGTCGTGTGATCGATCCCGTGGTTTTTCGCCCGGTTCTCGAGTTTCCACGTTAAATCTCTTGTGTCCTTGATTATTCGTTGTTGTTTATTCTTGAACGTAATTGTCACCTGTAATCGTTTTCGCTGCCAAATCCCTAATAGATATTACGAAGCCCTCTAATTAAGTGGAACTTCTCATACAAAGTCTCTTATGATCATTAATCAACCAAAACTTACATGTTAAAACATGTGAAAAATTGAAAGGAAGTTTTACACCCTTTCTTTATCCGATATATAATTAGGAATCAATAATATCATTAAAGCAAGGAACAACAAAACACCAATCCTATATCACAGATGTGTTGCCTAAAACTTGGGTTTTACTTAATCCTCTAATTAAGTACTCCATCCGTCTCGTGAAAACATTAACAAAATCAGTTTGCACAAAGATCAAGGAGAGTTGGAAAAAGGAGTCTTATAGTCCTTTTCACCCCTACTTTATTGGGGTGGGTGAAGCGTTTTTGGTTTTTAAGTGGGGTAGATAAGTAATTGCAGTGTTTGTTTTTTTCCCCCTTATTTTGGTCAATATTAACATTTACATCAGATAACTCAAAAAAGATTTTTTATTAACATTTTCACGAGACAGAAGGAGTATAACTTTTTAAAGTAATACTCTTGCACAACCGTCTTATCGTTAGACGACTCTATCCAGGGACTACTTTTTCTGATTTAAAGGTTACTTTTAGCAACTTAAAGGTGAAATTTTACAATTTAGGTTAATTTTATAAAAATACACTAAATTGTAAAAAGTTACCCCTAAATCGCTACATAAATTGCAAAAAGTCGCCATTGGATTAGGTCGTCATCAAATGGTTAGACGGTTGTACACAAGAAGTTGCGAATTTTTCATTGTAACCACCAAAATTGAATAGAGGTACTTACACCACCAAAATTAAATACAATCCTTCTCTTATCAGGTTGCCTGATATATCAGACGAGTATTGGATAAACAAACAATACTACTGTGTAAGCGAAAAAAAGTGATACTAGTTTTTTAGTCGTCAGTACCATTTAATAGACTATCAGTACATTCCGCCTAATATATCAGGCCGCAAATATAATATTTTATGAATTAAATAATAGAGGTACTTAAACCACCAAAATCAAAGTTGACATCCTTACATCGAAATTTTTACAAAGTCAAGAATTTAGATCTGTCAAACGGGTCGGGCGGGTCGGGTTTGGGTCGAGTTCGGGTCGGGTGATCTCAATTTGCGGCTCTGAAATGTATTTCCATGGTAATATTTCTTATGCTTTCCAAATTTCAAGTTAGTTTTTGCCAGTTTTTTATCAGTTGGGTCGGGTGGGGTTTTCTGGTTAACTCCATTTTTGTGCCTATTTTAGCAGGTCGGGTCGGGTTCGGGTCGGGTTGATCTCAATTTGCCGGTTAAAAATGCATTTCTATGATAATTTTTTTGTATGCTTTTTAGATTTTAAGTTAATTTTTGTCGGTTTTTTATCGGGTGGGTCGTGTCGGGTTTTCGGGTCGGGGTCAGATTTTACCAGGTCTAGTAAAGATCATCCTCTTGGGGTTAATTTCGCTATTATTTAAAAATAGGAGGATTAGAAATTGCAGTGGCCAGGCAGTGAGTAATAAAGAAGTGATAACAGTAGGGGATGGGGATGATTACAATACATGAACTGTAAAAAGGTACAGAGGAAACCTGGTACAGTGGGTAGTACTATGTATCAGTATCATCTCTAAATATGCTCTCTCTCTCTCTCTCTCTCTCTCTCTCTCTCTGTGTCCCTACCACCCCTGCTGCCTGCTGAAATCGACATCTATTATGGGCCCCACTATCGTGACGTGAGTAAGACGGTCCCTCCTCGCTCCCTCCAACTCCTCTGTATTCCAACCTCCCACTCTCTTTCTTTTTCTCTCTTCAAATTGGCCTTTTCTTTCTTTTTTTTCTTTAACCATTCTTTTATGAGGTGACCTAAGGTTGGTACTTGAAAAAAAAAAGTGTTACTTTCGATACTTGGTGAAATACTAAATATCACATTTTTTTCTTTAAAATAACAAGCCTCATGTATAAAACCGCCTCATAAAAGTTTTTTTTGTTTTTTCTTTCTTTCTCCCTTTCTCTCAACGACTTTCTTTCTTTCTAATACGCTAGTCATTGTCTTGTTGCGTTTTACCCACCACCACTTTATATATAGTCTTCTCTCCATCACTTGAAGTTCATCTTTATCTTCTTGCTCACAAAAAGATGATATATTTAGGAATCTAATCTATAATAGGGTATTTCTGGACTTTGCTTGCTTTCACATGCATTATCATTATCATTTCTACCCTTTATGATGTGATGATGTGCTTAAATTCCCACTTGCTTTGTATTGCATTGCACCCACTTACGCCACTTTCATGTTTATGTGGTTTCTTCACACTTTGCCAAGTGCTTGCCCTTTTTCACTCTTTCTATTTTGCTCCCTAATAGTAAGTTTTTTTCCTTTTCTTTCAGGAAACAAAAACTTAATAACGTAGGCTATTTTCGGGGTGGTTGCCAGTTGGCAATTTTTAGTTTTAAAAAATTTTCAACTGTTTGTAGAAATTTAATTTAAAGCTCAAATTTTTTGTTCTTACAGTTCTTATTCCCTACTTAATTTTCAAAAATGACAACAGAAAATTGGAAACCCAAAAAAACTGAAAACTGGCAACTGAAAACCACCCCGAATAGGGTCGTAGTATTTCTCATTAGAGTTTAGTGATTTCACCAAATTGAACTGCTACGATTAAAAATTTTGGGCGATGTTCGACAAAGTATTATTTTAATGTAGTGGTTGGAACAGATTTTATTTTATTTTAGACGGTTGTCTGCTAAACTCAATAACTAATGTGACGAAACAATTCATTATAATCAATATGTTTCCTCTTTATGTGCATCCTATTGTGATAATAACCATCCTCATAAGAATCAATATTCTAGGAAAGTTATTTCCTTACACAACTAAATATTTTAGGGAATACTAATACTGCCGAAAAAAACGGTTGGGATAACTTCATATATGTAAGGAATTAAATGGTTATCTATAATTACATCACATCATAATTTAGGAAAGTCAAATACCAATATCACCAACATGCATGTACGTAGCCTTGCCACCGCCCCATAAAAGATAAGTTTCTTTCCTTTTTTCTTCTTTCCCTCGAATCCTCCCTTATCTTGTGATCAATACAAGGTACCATATCCTCCATTTAATTTGATGACAACAACACCAATGCAATCAAAGGATTAAAAACTGATTAGATGCATATTGATTATTGCATCAAAATATTATTAACAAAAACAACTAGATCAAGTATCATTGTAGATTAAATTGCCAATAAGGTATTGATCTAATTCCTATCTTTGTTATATGTAATTATATTTATTAGGAAATATAACAATTCACAAGCCTCCTATTATTAGTATAAATTTATGATTGAATTGGTTCATTTACTTGTTATCAAAACTACAATAATAGGTCTTGAGTTTGAATTTGGGAAGCAACTGCTCTAGTCATGGAGCATTTTTTTGATCCAAGTGAGGCACAAAGACCAGTACAATAAATTACATACAACAGGGGGACGGGGGAATCGAACCTGGGCTCTAGTCATGGAGCATTTAAACACAAGGGATGGGCGATTTTGGACATATTCCACACTTAATCATGTCAAATTTAGATGGAGGGATTATATTATTATTGAAATAATTTCGATTACGATAAATAATATTTTGTAATCTTTTCTCACTATAAACAAACATTAATTGCAGTACATTTAGAAGTCTCCATAAAGTTACTTTAATTCCCCATTTTTTTGTTTTTTTGATACGAGGAACTCACAGCCACGACTCTTCGAGTGTGCAATGGATAAACCCCGGATGTATGCAATAGCCTGCAAACTACACACACCAAGCAAGCCAACAAGATAAACCTGCAGACAGACTTAGCAAAGAGGCCTAATGAAAATTAAACCCATGACCTCAGTCATAAAATTCAACCCCACGACCGACTCAACTACCCCTGAAGGGCACTTTAATTCCCCAATTGATTCACATAGTAGAGTATAAAAAATCGCACCTAAAAAATCGCACATATGGAGTACTAATCCACTTTGTTTTAATAAAAATAGAAAATAATTTTTTTAAAAAAAAGGAAGAAAACTTTGAAAAGTGGAGCACACGAGGTAATTGGGGTTTGTTGTTGATGATGGCCAGTGCCACTGCTCCTCCCTGCCACATAACAGCGACATTTGCGCGCGTCCCCCGTGTCAGCAAAACTCCCCATATCCCCCACCCCAAACTGGGCCCCACCTTTTATTTTACTGTATTAATTAACTTTTCAGTTTTTTCTTTTTAGTACAACTAATTATTTTAAAATAAAATAAAATAAAATAAACTGTACTAGTATTATCAAAGTCGTCATTTTCAACCTTGTCCCTCATAATTAACGTTGACCTCACTTGTCATTTCCTTCTCTCTCTCTCCTAGGAGTATATAACACCGCACGTGAACTTAACGCTCTGGTGCTGTGTGTGTGGGTCCCACCAAAGATTAAAAGATTCTTACTTTAATACGCCACCGTACTGTCTCCCCCCCTGACTTTGGGTCCAGATTTTGGTGTCATTATTATTCATCTCTCTCTCTCCCTCTCTCTCTCTCTCTCTCTGTTTCTCGTCTTTTCTTTCCAACAGTTACCCCTGACTTTTTCTTTGGTTTTTTTGATAAACAAAATTTAAAACGTCAAAAATTGATTACTACGTACTACTATACTTTTCTCGTGCTACTTTAACGGGCTGTTTCTGTTTCTTTTCCTTCCCCTATTTTTAATGGATTCCCCTACTTGCTAATAGTGGTGGTTATAAGTCTTGCTTTTTCTCTCTCTAGCTTTATTTCATCTTTTAGCTTTTTTTTCATTTTCTTCCAAAATGAAAATGAATACTGTATTGAGCAATCTCCCTAAAAAATGATGAAAAGTTGTGTAATGTAATCTAATTCAGCTCAATTATTAAGATCATTCAATATAAATAAAGAACATATGCCCAAACAATCCAGAGAATAGCATAACAACTATAAAGAAGAGCAATAAAAGCATGACTGTTGATCTATATAATAATATTGAGATCATATGTCCATACTCAATCGCCCACTATTTTAAGAAAACAACTACTTTTTATAGATATTTTAGATCAACAAAACTAGCTTTTGATAATCATGTTGTTGATGTAAATATCCCCTCCGTTTTACTGTGATTATAACGATAGGTCTTCTACTCAAATAATCAAGAATGATTCTTGAATTCAAAGTAGTATATCTCAGTAAATTTAATTGCATATATTCCTAACTACTAACTAGAGTACTTGCGTTAGTGGAACATGCATAACAAGCTTAATGGTCATTTGGCATGTGATTCTCACATTAGTTAGCCAGTGATGAGTCTGTTTCATGCAATTTTTACGTACAAGCAATAAAGATTCAAACAAATTAAAATAAATAAATAATTAAACCCCTACTCCTAGACCAATAAATTTGTTGTAACTAATCCTTAATCTTGTAGCATTGCAATTTGCTCCCCACCCAACCCTATCTATAAGTGACAATAGACTAGTGGGAAAAGAAAATCTCATGACATGCTACAAGGTGTGCCAAAACTGATCAGTTACAGATGACCAAAAAAAATAAATAAATAAATAAAANTTTACTTGCACAATATTGCAATGCCCCTTTCCTCCCATCACCTCACATAATGCCAAAAACCACTCACATTATTGCCATGACCCCTCAACCCCAAAACTACCTTTTCAAACTTATCACAATAATGTCATCTCTTTTCTGATCCCCCTCTTAATCACATTCCATTATTATACCCCCATCAAAAATGGAAATAATAAATCACAACAAGGAAACAAAAAGGACAAATATAGCTCATATTCAAAGATTAAAGTTAATTGAATAGGAGTATTTGTTAGGTTGCTACAACTACAAAAAATTCACTATATATAATTCTCCAAAAAAAAAGGAAAAAAAAAACACTGTCCTTTGGTATTTCTTTTCTATTTTTTTTTTTTTTTTTCTACATTGATTTCAGGACAAGTTAACATGGACACTGGCGTTTTTGGCAGAGTTACAGATGGGGCAGGCATTCACAGCAGGTCCACATGACGTACACAAACAAAGGTGCCTACACGGTAAAAGCAACACGCTACTTTCACCTTCCCCACATTTCTTGCACAACCTTTTACTACCATTACCACTGTTGTTATTTTCACCCTCGCAGTTTTTACCGCGGTAAATCCATTTTTTACCGTCATCACACAACCTCCTCTTCTTTTGTTGTTGGTTGTTGACATCGTCTTCCTCTTCCTTGTCCTCGACGCCGTATCCGCTGCTCCCGCAGCACGAAACGGCGTCGTCGGTGAGGTCGGGGTGGCGGTGGTCGACGTTTTCGCGAACCTGGTGGAGGACTTGCTCGAGGTTGGAGCGGAGTGCGTTAGCTGTGGCTTCGTTTGTTTGGGCTAAATCACGCCATATTTGATTCTCTAAGTATAGGGATTTTACTCTTTCCTCTAATGCCCAATTGATTTTGCCGATTTTGTCGATTTCTTGCTCTTTTTCTTGTAGCTTCTTCGCCATTGCTTCTTCAATGGCTGCCATGATTCTTCTCAGTTGCTGCTTTTTACGGTCTTCGATTTCCATTCTCATTTTTTCCATCTGGAGAAACAAAATCATCCCGAAAATTATGTCAGAAATCAAATTAAATTGAATTAAAAAAAATTAAAAAATCAGACTGTTCTGGAATAGTGATAATAATCGTTTAACCGTTAAAACACCTACGACCAAGGGTGACTTTCCACCATTCAGGGGCGACTTTTAATTACGCTGAGGGTGACTTTTTACAATTTAGAGAATAATTTTACTATAAATTATACCGGTTGTATTCAACAATTTCCGAAAGAATGAATGAAACTTACATGTTGAGAGATTAATCGGTCGAGCTCCAACTGCTGTTGCATGATCTGGAGCGAGATATCCTCACCGAGAAAAGAGAAACCACCATTAGAAACCGCCGATTCCTTGTTATTAACAACAGCACCAGAAACCGAAGCGATAGTATTAACGCTTGAGACCAAAGAATTAGGAACTGTTCCGACACCACCGGAGGACATCATCATCGGCGCCGCCGGCAAAACCGCCGGTGATTCCCTCATGCGTTTTCTCGACGGTACCGTCGCCGGAACAACGTTGTTGTTGAAGGTGACGCCGCTATCGTCCTTGACCGCCGGCTGGAGTTTTCCGGCGAAAACGACGTCGTTGAGGTTGTAGAACGGAAGAAGAAGAGATGAATCATGAGCTGCTGCTGCTGTTGTTGTTGCCTGAAGAAGAGCGAGAGAGTTTGCTATATTGTTGTTGTTGCTGTTGTTGTTGTTGCTGCCGATTTGGATCGGATTAATGGCGGTGTTTCCGACGACGCCATTGTTGCTGTTGAAAAGCATTTCTCTGAAGAAATTTAGATGCCTTGCTTGATCAACCGCCATTAATGTCGAAAACTCAAACTCTGCAGATTCTCAAGTTTTTGGAGAGAGAGAAGATGGAGAGAGAGAAATGAGGAGAGAGAAATGAGCATGCAAAATAGGAGTAGCAAAGACCGGATTGTGTGTTGTTGGGTGGGTTTTATTAAGGGGACGTTTTTGTTTTTTTCCTTTTTTCCCTAACAAAGAATATCTTATTTCCCTTTTTTTTTTCTTTAAATTGTGAGAAAGAGACTGGTTCAGTTTTCATTTCTTTATTACAATAGTATAAATAATAA
The DNA here is from genome assembly GCA_030267885.1 of Mesembryanthemum crystallinum. Lineage (NCBI taxonomy): Eukaryota > Viridiplantae > Streptophyta > Magnoliopsida > Caryophyllales > Aizoaceae > Mesembryanthemum > Mesembryanthemum crystallinum. Next base: position 1,391 of record BSSO01008123.1, on the reverse strand, counting down.
TAATTAATTTAAAAAAGGAAAAGGATAAAGAAAGATACGGTTATCAAAGAAAAAAAAAGGCTTTTAATTTTTTTTGTTTTGTTTTTGTTTAAAGTTTTGGTGTATCTCCTGTAACGAACATGTTAGGGAGACTAGTAGAGATGTGGGTCCCAGTGTCCCATAATGGGCTCCGTAAATTAAGCGAAAGTGTAGGGGCTTATCGGTAAAAGTGGAAGCAAGTTTATGGTGAGATAGGGTACCCCTAGGTTCACTGTAACTGACGCCTTCGCTATACGCCACGTCGATTTTTCCGTACTGGATGGCTGGCTGACTGACACATCAGCATTTCGACACGCTGCCAAAACTTTCCATTTCTAAGTCATGCTAATATTTGGATTGTCAGTACTGATTTTTAGCTTATCTGTACTCTATTATATATGACCAGTTTGTTCCGCCTGATATATGTCAGATGGCCTGATATAATATTTTGTACTTTTTTTTTTTTCTTTCATATTTGGAGGTTTGTTTCTTTTTCTTTTCTTTGGTTTATTTTTGGTAAAATATCGGATAGAAATCCTAATGGTAGAAGTACAATGAACCAACCATATGGTACATAATATTTGATGGGTAAATACCTAAGTGTGTTATTGTAGTTATAGACTCTTATATGGTACATCTTCATTAACTTTTTTTTAATTAGATCAATTTAATTTACTCATAGTGATGTAACATCTTATGCATCTAATATGGAACTTAACTATTTTTCTTTTAATAAGATTCAAAATACCTTGCACCAAAAAAAATATTCATAAATACCTTAAGGTCTAATAGAATTCTTTGGGTTATATATATACAACAAGCATGATGGTGATAATTAGCAAACACATGAAGAAAAAAAATTAATGCTTATATGGTTTAGTTGGATGCAATAATTAACCCAGCTATTGAGCCTTATATGAGTGTAAATATAATTGCTTTTCGCATAATAATATTTTAGTATGAGTTTACACTGGTAAAAATTTAAGTAATTAAAATTACATATACTTATATCATTGATCAAACTCTGATCCTATCACTCATCTCCTTCCTTTCTTTAACACCTTTGATTTATTTGTTTAATAGATTGATGTTTGTAATCATAATAACGATGTTTTTATTTCATTTTCAACAAAGGTCATATAAACCCTTAACGTTATATGTTTTGGCCACATAAACCCCCAACGTTGAGAATGGGTCATATAAACCCCTAACGTTGCCAACTTGGCCATATAAAGCCCCAACGTTGTCAATTTGGCCATATAAACCATTGGGTAACCAGAAAATGGGAGAGTGGTTTACACACTCCGATTATGCAAGTGAGAAAGAATGAATTTAGCTTAAATTTACATTTAATATTAATATAACTAGCACAT